>OY992888.1:842500-902500 GCA_963921405.1 Cepaea hortensis | reverse complement strand
CAATGGCTCGTGAATACATAACCTATGCAGCAAAAGTCCAACTCCTGGCCTTCACGTGGCGGACCTGTTTAAACTAACAGGAGAAGGGGCGACGGCGAGTCTCTGGCGCCGGAAAATAACCAGTATGCTCTAGATGTGTATGCACGTACATGCATGCGCAGACAGGTGTGTGCGCGCGTACACATCTACACTCGAGTGAGACCACAGTCTGCTCTAGCAAAGAAAGGTGCTGAAGACGGAGGCAACCAGCCAAGAGGCGCACCACAGAAATCAGGATGCCACGCAATCACGCAAAATGGAATATGTCGACTACTGCTAATCGTTATGGTGCTCGCCCTGCTTTGGACCCCCAGGCAGGTGCAGTGCCGGGCCCTATGTCTCGAAAGGGCCCAACCCCAACTACTGGAGGTCCTTCTCAGATGTCCTGTGGAGCCAGGGGACATGAGAATAGGACGACTGGCCATACTAAACGAAGACTTAAAATAATGCACTGGAATGCGGAGGGAGTCAGCAACAAAAAAATAGAATTAGAAAAAATCTTGGACCAAGAAAAAGTAAGCATATGTTGCTTGCAAGAAACTCACCTCAATGAAAATATAGCCTTCAAAATCAGAGGCTACCAGTGTTACCGATCTGACCGAAAGAACAGGCGAAAAGGTGGGATACTGACCCTTGTAAGAAATAACATCATGGCTTCCCAAATCAAAGTCTACATGGAAGGGGCTGAGTATCAGACACTTAAACTTAAGACAGGTAATACAGATCTACATCTGATCAATTACTACTGTCCAAGTGACCGCCCACAGGCACTGGACACTCTACCACTAAAAGAAAAAATGATTGTGTGTGGCGATTTCAACAGCCACTCGCAGAGCTGGGGCTATGATCACATGGACCAGAGAGGAGAGAGACTGGAAGACTGGCAAGATGAGAATAGATTCATGTTGATTAACAAGCCGTCCGACCCACATACTTTCTACTCGAGATCATGGCACTCTACAACTACACCTGACCTGGCTTTTCATTCACCAGACCTGGAGTGGAACATTACACGAACTGTTGGGAAACAACTTGGTGGCAGTGACCATCGGCCAGTCTTTCTAACCGTAGAAAATGAGCTTGTTAGTGAAAGCAGCACCCTCTCGAGGTGGAACTACAAGAAAGCAGACTGGGCAATGTACAAGCATCGCACCAGCATACTGGTTAGAAACCTGAACACTGAGAAAGACATAAATAAAGCAGTTGAAGAGTTTGGGAAATGCATACTACAGGCAGCGCGAGAAACAGTACCAAGAGGAGCCCGTAAACAATATAAACCCTACTGGAGTAGTGAACTGGAACAGTTGCATAATGATGTTGAAGTGTGTAGAAAGGAAGCAGAGGCCACACCCAGCCAAGAGCACCACAATAAATTCCAGCATGCAAAAGCCAAATTTCAAAGGGCCAAGCTGCAGGCTAGACGGAAAAGCTGGCAGGAGAAAACGGAGTCTCTGAACTTTGAAAGAGACACAAGGAAATTGTGGAAGCTAATAAAACAGCTTAATGACGAGGGCACAGGGAGAAACTCAAAAATTGCACTACATAAAGATGGAAAAATCTTAACAAGAAAGCAAGCAGCTGACCGTTTTGCGGACTCGTTCGCACAAGATAGCAATATCAAAATTAGTCCAGAGAAACAACAAGAGATTCGAGAGAAACGACAACATACAGGACAGAAGGAAATAGTACATGAGGTTCTGGAGGCACCCATCACAATCAGCGAACTGGAGCTAGCCATATCAAAACTGAAAATGAGAAAGTCACCAGGAGCTGATGGTATCTCCAATGAAATGATCAGGAACCTAGGAACAGAGGCCAAAACAAAGCTGTTGCAGATCTTCAATAACAGCTGGACCTTAGGCACTGTTCCACAAGCCTGGAGAGAAGCAATCATGATACCCCTCCTAAAATCAGGGAAAGATGGTTCCATTGCCTCTAGCTACAGACCAATTAGCCTCACCAGCTGTCTCTGCAAAACACTGGAGCGCATCATCAATCACAGACTGCAGTGGTACATTGAAAGTAAAAACATCCTTGTGCCACAGCAGGCTGGCTTTAGGCAGTGCTACTCTACGGAAGATCAGACAACCTACCTCTCTCAAGAAATTGAGGATGCATTCCAAGAGAAGAAGCTGGTGCTTGCGGCATGGATAGATCTGAAGAAAGCCTTTGACAAAGTCTGGAAAGAAGGTCTGATGAAGAAACTGAGAAACTGCAAAGTCAATGGAAGAATGTACAAATGGGTGAAAGCATACTTGCACAACAGAAGAGCCCGAGTACAGATAGACGGACTCAAGAGCAAGAAAGTACTACTGCGTCACGGTGTCCCCCAGGGCGGAGTCTTGTCCCCCACACTTTTTCTAATCTTCATCAATGATCTTGTTGCTCACCTACCGCATGGAATTAAAGCGGCAATGTACGCCGATGACCTGGTTCTATGGAGCACAAATGAATATGCATCAGTGGCCACCAGATTGCTACAAAGAGCTGTAGATACATTTGCTGCATGGGCAAATAGATGGTGTGTCAGCATAAACACTGACAAGTGCAGCACCACCCTATTTACCCTCTCTCCAAAACAAAAGGCAGGAATCATCCAGATAAATGGAACACCTCTAAGAGAAGATAAAGAACCAACATACCTTGGAGTAACATTTGATGGCAAGCTGACATGGAGAAAGCACATCAACAAAGCAGTAGCAAAAGCCAGAAGGAAAATAGCCATCCTGAGAAAGCTAAGTGGAACCACATGGGGAGCCAGTACGAAAATACTTAGCAAAGTTTACCAACAGAGCATACGACCACACCTGGAATATGGGTCAACTGCGTGGTGTTCAGCATCAAATACCACACTACAAGAGCTGGACAAGGTGCAAAATCAAGCACTTAGAGTCACCACAGGAGGGATGAGATCAACCCCTATAGTGGAAATGGAGAAGATGGGGAGGACACAGGCACTGAGTGAGCGCAGAGATACGAAAACGCTAATACAAGCAGAAAAGTTCCTCAGCTTGCCAGGCCACCCTATGAAGAACAGATTTGAAAACCTAGCTATGGGGCGGTTGAAAAGAAGTAGTTTTATCCACCAGGCCAAACGACTCTGCAGAGAAACCACTGATCTGCCCACAGTTGGTATCCCCCTAACAACTATTCCAGAGCGAACTCCATGGAAAGATGAGCATAGACTATCGTTACAAATCCAGACAAAAGTGAGAGGAATATTTGACAAGGAAGAACAGAACAGTGTGCAGCGCAGAACAGCCACTCTCAGCTTCCTTGATGAAGAATACCCACAGGACCTCTGGATCCGAGTCTACACAGATGGGTCAGCACAAAATGCTGTTCGAAATGGAGGAGCGGGAGTGTACATAGAATACCCAAATAATACTAGGGACACAGCCAGAGTACCGACAGGAAAGTACTGCCATAACTATGATGCCGAAATTGAGGCAATCAAGATAGCAACAGAGAAATTACTAAATAACAGCAATGGTACACAACCTGTGGTGCTACTAACAGATGCAAAATCAGTACTCGAGGCGCTCCTCTCTGGGAAATTGCCAGTACTAAGGACACTACTTTCTGAACTTAGCAGTCAGCATAAAGTCACCATACAGTGGATACCATCCCACTGTGGAGTACCCGGAAACGACAGAGCTGATCAATTGGCTAAGGAAGGAGCCAAAGAGGAACAGCCTGATGTGCCCGTTACATACCACCAAAAGAAAAGAATGATCAAATCAGTCAGAAAGCCACCAAAACCTGCTCAAGATGACTACCACAGTATGGACAGACCAGAACAAGTCATTATTCTGCGCCTCAGAACAGGACACAATAGATTACGCAACCACATGTATACAAAATTCAAGATTGGTGAAACAGCCATGTGCACATGTGGATTGGCGTCGCAGACAGCAGAGCACATACTCCAAGACTGCCCAAAATATAACATATTTAGGCAAACCTTCTGGCCTAGAGAGACGACAGTGGAAGATAAACTCTATGGACCACTGTGTGAACTGAAAAAAACAGTTCAATTCATGCAAGAGACGACATTGCAGATATAGACATATTTCAAGCGAACGAAAGAAGAAGAAGAAGAAGATATATTACCAACCACAACATATATTACAATTATATCAACAACCACAGCAGATATTACAATTAGACCAATAAAACAGCAGATATTACAATTATATCAATGAAACCGCAGATATTACTATTATATCAACAACCACAGCAGAAATTACAATTACATCAATAAAACAGCATATATTACAATTATATCAATAAAGATAGTATAGGGATAAGATATTATAATCAATAAGATATTATAGAGGAAAATGAACAAAAGACATTGGAAATATTGACTCACTTAAAGGAAAAAGCCTAACAGATGGGGCTGGTTATCAACCAAGATAAGACAGAATATATGGTAATTTCAAGAGAAGGAATGGCTGAAAACTCTGGCCACATACAAATAGATAATATGACCATTAAAAGAACGGAAACATACAAATACCTGGGTACAATCTTCATCTGCTCCAACATCATAAGGGAAGAAATACAAACTAGAATCAATTCTGGAAATAAGATATACTATGCACTACACCATCTACTAAAATCAAATGCGCTATCTCGTAACACCAAAATCACAATATACAAAACACTGATCAGACCAGTTGTGCTGTATGGCTCTGAAACCTGGAGTACAACGAAAGGAGACGAAGCCTTGTTACAAACCTTTGAGAACAAAGTTTTAAGACGCATCTTTGGACCCATTAGAGATACACAAAGTGGAGAGTGGAAAAGAAGAGGTAACAAAGACATTTATGATCTGTTTAAGTGTCACAAAATAAAACCGTGTGTTTAACAGGTTGATTATTATAGAGGATTTTCGGATTAAGCGGACGATCTGCCAGCGACAACTATTTTTACTAACAGAGTAAACACAGCTGCACAGGTTACATCGTGTCAGCCCATAAACACATTTGGTGGTGAGTGAGAAGGAAGGGATAAAACGCGTTGGCAGTTCATAACAGTTAAAATCACATATAATTGGCCGCGCAGGATATGGAATGGTTCCGTTTGTCATCTATAGTTCCGGACATCAGACGGAATGGAGGTTTGACTGTCAGCACATGACAGAAAGTTGAGGGTGTTATTGAAAACAGGGGAACACCTGCCGGACATGAACAACGTCACGTGCACAATGTAAGCGTGTTTGGAAAACCATGATTGGCAGCTTGGTATCGAAACTCTTTGTTGTAACTCGACAGCAACTCGCTGGCTTGTTTTGAGAATCTAAACCTGTGATGAAAAATCTAACATGGAGGGAGCCAGAGGGAGGATGGATCCCTGACAGGGGATGATCTGCCAATGTGCCATCTGTGTGGGCATAAAGGAAAATGTCACGTGATCAACTTTAGGAGTTGCCATAAAAACCCGAGTTGGGACCAACTAGAAAAACTTGAAAATGTGGATCTAGGCAGACATGCTTGTCACTGCAGCAGTTAGAACATCTAACGTGTGAAGGAGATATTTGATTTAGTTTACACGAGCCTGTATGGCTACCATTAGATGTAATTTAGTGTAAACTGCAGTGCCGTAAGGTATAACCTATTATATTATTCGTTCTAATTAATATATACTGTGGCCTTGTTAAACTAAAGTGTGATGATTAGCACTGTTAGTGGAAACTAGCTAGAGTAGTGAAGTGATACGTGGCTCTGTTAGCTAGAATAGATTAGTGAAGTGTTGATAAGCTTTACTAGTTGAGAATTGAGTAATGAGGGATAATTGGGATCTTCCCGTAGGTGTCCCTGGTGGGCGGGGTTCCGCATTCTGTTTGCTGATTTTTTCTTTGTCATAGCCTGATTCGGCTCTAGGTGGGTAGCTAATCTGCTCTATGACTAAGTCTAGTTAGCTAAAGATCATTAAGCAAGGTGATAGGCTTACACTCAGCCGAAAGGATCAGTGACTAGTACTATCACCAGATGTGTTGTTTCTATCCTAGGTTCCCTACCAGATCCAAGGAAACTCAACAAGTTTTTGGGAAAAAAAAATCAAATCCAAAAGGGAAGAACACCAGTTCAAGAGTCACTAGAGTTGCATACAGAACGTAACTTACGCTAGAAGGAAATTGATTCATCAAAGAGAGTGATGCATACTGATGCACCACACAGCATTAGACAGTAGTAACGAACCGAGAACCGGCTAAGAGTACCTAGTGTTAGTACAGCAACAATTAACATTAGAAATTAGCACTTATGGACTGAATGGTTCGATGTGCAACGAGGATGATCTGTCGACTAACTAACTAACTAACTAACTGCGTACACACTACAAAAGACTTGTGCAGTTTGTTAAGGAACGTTAGGAACGGACATTGTGTAGAGTGCAACCGGTCCATGATTAACTGTTAATACCACCGGTGTCTATTTCGGATGTTCATGAAATTGGATTACCAGAGGTCTACAGAGGCAAAGCAGTATCCGGCAAGATGGTTTCGGCAACGGGTGAGAAGTACATGTTCTGACGTAACGTGCTGTGGTCTATCTTTGCTGGGATCAGCTGACTGGGTTGCTGTCTGAGAGTCAGAGTCTACACACTTTATAGAACACGTCACACATTTTCTTCACATACACGTCTCATATACGTTACACTTTTATTTTAATAAATTACTCTTTATTAATTTCTAGAAGCAAGAGTTGTTGAGTATGTTGCGTTGGGGAAGTATGAGAAGGGGGCATAGTACGACAGTGAGAGAGTGATAGGAAAAGGTGTCCATAGGCTGATGGAGTGTGTTGGACGGAAGCTGGTGGATTCTCCAGAATATTGAGAGGGAAAAAATATTATAATGTGGGTGTCGGCTCTCTTCACTCCAGGGACGACACTGTAAAGGAGGACACGACATTAAGTCCCCGCTAATCACTGGTATCATCAAGGCTAATAGACTACAATGGTTGGGGCATATAGAGAGAATGGAAGATAATAGGGAAACAAAACTCGCTTACACTCAGGAAATAAATTACCGTAGACCCCGAGGTAGACCAAGAAGACGGTGGAGAGATAAAATACATACAGACCTACAAGCACTTGGAATCAACGACTGGCAAGAGAAGGTCAACCAGAGAGACGAATGGAGACGGATTGTATCTGCAGCAAAGGACTCCAATGGTTCGGAAAGCTGAAGAAGAAGAAGAAGAAGAAGAAGAAGAAGAAGAAGAAGAAGAAGAAGAAGAAGAAGAAGAAGAAGAAGAAGAAGAAGAAGAAGAAGAAGAAGAAGAAGAAGAAGAAGAAGAAGAAGAAGAAGAAGAAGAAGAAGAAGAAGAAGAAGAAGAAGAAGAAGAAGAAGAAGAAGAAGAAGAAGAAGAAGAAGAAGAAGAAGAAGAAGAAGAAGAAGAAGAAGAAGAAGAAGAAGAAGAAGAAGAAGAAGAAGAAGAAGAAGAAGCAGAAGAAGAAGAAGAAGATATCAATAAAACCGTAGATATTACAATCATTCCAACAACCATAGCAGATATTAAAATTATATCAACAACCACGACCCACGCGTTTTTCTGCTCAGTTTGGCATTGTTTTTCATCATGTGAGCATCACTTGCCAAAATCCAACCCTTTCCATTAGCTCCATCAAGAGACCAAAAAAAGTTTCCAGAACCAGCAGCCCATTGAAGAAAAGACCATGCAGACAATCGAGTTGAAGAAGGAAAGTATTGAAAAATATAGCATTAGTATTGCTGAAATCGGCCGCATGTACGGTAGGTTGCCATCCACGATAAGCTCCATTGTGGCGAAAAAGGTTGCATTAAAGTAGGCAATAAAGGAAGCTAATGTAGCAAAAGGCGTGAATATGTTAACGAAACAGAGATGGCAAACAATTCAAGATTTCGAACAGTTATTATTAAATTGGATAAATACAACCAAAAATAATTTAAAAAATAAATCAATTAAATGGCGATTCTGTTTCTGAGACAATCATATGTGAAAAAGCCAGACTGCTGTATACCAATCTCATTAGGAAAGTGCCTGGGGCGAGTGTTAGTGTACATACAGATTTAAAGGCCAGCAGAGGACGGTTTGAAAAATTCAAGGGGCGCACTGGCGAACACAGAGGTACAAGACACGGCGACGGTGCAAGTTCAGATAAGTATGGGGCCGAAAAATAGTATTAAACACTTTATTTATTCTCTATGAAATGTGTTTTGAATATGTATTTTGGAGTCTCTAGAACGAATTAATTGGATTTATTTTGATTCATATGGAAACAATTGCATCGGTTTTCGTCGGTTTCGGATTTCGCCGCTTGTTTTCGGACGGATTATAGACGAAAACCGACGTTTTACTGCATTGGAAAGATCGAGATGTGTGGGTTTGTTCCATGCTCAGTCTTTGTAGACTCAGATGGATAAGACACATTAGGAGGATGGATGATGGTAGAATACCAAAGGACATCTTTTGCGGTGAATTACAGATGGGTAAGAGATCTCAGGGTTGGCCTCTACTACGATACAAAGATGTGTGTAAGCGGGACAAGATTGATACAGGCACTGATAAAACACAGATGGGCAGACATGTAGACAGACTAGGCCAGAGACATACGTGGAGGCAGACTAAGCCAGAGACAGACATGTAGACAGACTATGCCAGAGACAGACATGTAGACAGACTATGCCAGAGACAGACATGCAGACAAGCTATGCCTGAGACAGACATGCAGACAGGCTATGCCAGAGACAGACGTGTGGACAGACTATGCCAGAGACAGACGTGTGGACAGACTAGACCAGAGACAGACATGCAGACAGACTAGGCCAGTGACAGACATGCAGGCAGACTAGACCAGAGACAGACATGCAGACAGGCTATGCAGAGACAGACGTGTGGACAGACTATGCCAGAGACAGACGTGTGGACAGACTAGACCAGAGACAGACGTGTGGACAGACTAGACCAGAGACAGACGTGTGGACAGACTAGACCAGAGACAGACGTGTGGACAGACTAGATCAGAGACAGACATGTAGACATATTCGGTCAGAGACGGAAGTGCTCACCTTTGATTTCATAGTCCCATATTTCGCCAACAGAACAGCTCACCAACATCACGCTAATGGTTACCATGACAACCCAGTGGTTGCCGACATTGCACGTGCTCACAGCCATCTTGTCTTCTGGTAGGTTCTGTGGGCAGAGGTAATATGTGTATTATGTTGTGTGTTGTGTGTTGTGTGTTGTGTAGTATGTTGTAGCCGGGTAGGGGTATCCCCGATTGAAGGAGAAGTAAGGTGCCTGCTTCCCTCCGCTAGCTTACGGGACACCATTAGGCAAGGTGGAGTATCCGTTTAGCCTCCCGATCAGGATTACGTGAAGCTATGGGTGCCAACGGTGGATGAGATTGAAGAGCAGGCGGCATATAATTGTAGGTTATGGTCTCCAACTTCAAGACGGTAGGCAAAGGATTTATTTGGTCATTGACCAGTATGGTCATTACTAAGAAGGAAAGCAATAGCAAATAACTTTATTTACAGACGCCAAGATAATCATGTTTTGTAGTCTCAAAGAAAATCTCAGGAACGGTTTAAATGGGTGCTCTATGGGAGCAGCCTCGCCCGTAGGGTTAGTCATGTACACCAGGTGACTCTAGACCAGTGTTTCCCAACCTTTTTTGTGCCATGCCCCACTTAAGCCTTTCTAAAATTCATATTGCCCCCCTCCCCCGCCCCACGCCCCCCCCCCCCCCTCAACATATACATTATTTTTAATATTCAAAAATTGAAATGTTCACTAAAGAAACTTGAATGATAGGTTTTAGGAAGAAATCACTAGGTAATTATTGAGCAAACACAGTAAGTAAATTTTAAAAACATAATGGAGAACTGAAATTCAAGTACAAAATAATTTTAATGAAAGATTTTTCTATATTATTTTAATTATTAGTAATTATTTATTATTTAAATTTAGTGAGATCCTTGCGCTTGATGCTTGCTGCAAAGAGATTTTATGTCAGGTTACAATTTAGTTAACTCCAGTCTCAAATCTCCCCGTTTTGTTATATTCAGCCGATTTCTTCCATTTTCGAATTGCCCCCCTTAACAGTCAAATTGCCCCCCTGTGGGGCGTGGGCCCCACGTTGGGAAACACTGCTCTAGACCGTCAGCAGGCTACTGAGTGCAAAAGATTACTATCATTGCAAGTAGGAATTTGTTAGAACTATGGCTGAAGATGGAAAATTTGATAACATCAAACAAGAAATGGGAAGAGCAAATATTGATATATTGGAATGTGTGAGACAAGATGGAAAGGGGCATGTATTAAGACAGGGAAGGATTTTAAGATTATATATTCTGGAGAAGAGGAAAGGCAAAGAGGTGTAGCAATTATCTTGGATCTGATAACATCAATATCTGTGAAAGGATATTAGGCAGTGTCAGACAGAGTTATACTGGTAAAATTAATCGGCAGAACTTTTAACATAAACGTCATTCAAATATATACCCCAATAGGACAAAGCAGTGGAGATAGTGTAGAGGAATTGTTTAATGACATGGGGAATGCTTTGAAGAAATGTAAAAATTCAGAAATAAACATCATAATGGGTGACTTCAATGCGAAAGTAGGAAATGAAGGTGATGGATATTCAATAGGCAAACATGGTTTAGGAGAAGGAAACGAGATAGGATACAAACTTACAGAATGGGCAACAGAGCATTAACTGCTGTTTGGAAACACCTGGTTTAAGCAACATCATAAAAGATTATGGACTTGGAGAAGTACTGATAGCAGGATTACAAACCAAATCGATTACATCCTGATTAGCAGAAGGTTTCGAAATGCGTTAACAGTCGCAAAAACAGTGCTAAATGCACACTGTTACAGTGATCACGATTGATTATAGGCAAATTGAATGTAAAGTTAAAGGTAGTCAAGTTACACACTAGAAAACACTATATTATAACAATGATCTGTGTGCATTAAAAAATTACAAAGAAATACAAGTTAATGTTAACATAGAGGTAAAGACCAGATTTCATGTATTACCTGATCTAGAGATCTAATTTCATGTATTACCTGATCTAGAGATCTAATTTCATGTATTACCTGATCTAGAGATCTAATTTCATGTATTACCTGATCTAGAGATCTAATTTCATGTATTACCTGTTCTAGAGATCTAATTTCATGTATTACCTGTTCTAGAGATCTAATTTCATGTATTACCTGTTCTAGAGATCTAATTTCATGATGTGGATGATCAATGGGAAATTTTGAAGAATTCAATCAATTTGGCTGCAGAAACAATTATCCCAAAATTAAAGAAAGTAGTTTGTAAGAAATGGATGACTGAAGGAACGAAGTTCTGTAGAAGTAAACAAAGACCTACATCTTTGCTTTATTGACTACACAAAGGCTTTAGATAAAGTGAGACATGTCGACATGTTGGAGATGCTTGAAGATCTACAAGTTGATGGGAAAGACTTGTAAAAAACACACATTGCAGACAACAAGTTACCATAAAGATTGGTAAAGAAGTAGGCCAATATCAGCCTACTAAGAGAAGTGTGAGACAAGGATGTGTAATGTCTCCAGATCTTTTCTCCCCGTACAGTGAAAATATTTTTCAGAGATGTAGAAGATATGAACTGAATCATAATAGCATTAGATATGCGGATGATACAGTATTCATTGCAGACAATGAGCAGGATCTGCAACATTTAGTAGATGTGGTTGTTGCACACAGTGAACAACGAGGGTTAGAATTAAATTGTACGAAGGCACATATTATAGTCGTCACTAGGAAGAACGAAATACCACAATGTAATATACAAGTAAAGTGGAATATTCTCAAGTAAGTGGATCGGTACAATTATCTCGGAACAGTAATAACACATGATGGGAGATGCCTTGAAGAGATTAGAACAAGAATCGCCGTGGCGAAGGCATGCTTTTGCAAGATGGAAAACATACTGTCCAATAAAAAGATGTCATTTGCAACGAGAAAAAGAGTGTTGAGGTGCTACATAGAGCCTGTACTTTTGTATGGATGTAAAGCTTGGACAATGAGCAAACAAGCTGAAAAACATCTGATGGCTGTGGAAATGTGGTTTCTGGGGAGAATGCAAAGAATACCATGGACAGACAGAAAAACCAGTAACCAAGTACTACAATAAACATCGTACACTGATTAGAGAAAATAGACTTAGACAGTCAAAATTATTTGCGTAAAGTTATAAAAACAAATAAATTGGAGAAATGGATTGCTTGGCTAAGTGACATGGTCGAGGCAGGAACAGTGAGCTGATCTAGAACTCTGGTGATCGAGTGAGATTGTAAAACATGGCCGTCCACGCTTAGCGGATTAGGTTATAGTAGCTTACATTATTAGATTATAGTAGCATACAGGAATAGGTTATAGTAGCATACAGGAATAGGGTATAGTAGCAAACAGGATAAGGTTATAGTTGCATAAACACCAAGGAAGCCAGGTATTCTGGACAAGACTGTACGTATATATCTGTGTCATTCTCTGACTCTGTTCGCTTCAGGTGTGCCAGTTTCTATACTGATCTCATTTGTGTCTTGCAATACTACAGCATTTGATCTCATTTGTGTCTTGCAGCACTACTGCACTTAATTTCATTTAGACTTAGTTGCAGATACCACTGTAACATTCTTGTTTCTACTGATGTGTACACACGCCTGTTGGTCAATCTATTGTCCATATTGCAAAACATTATCTTTGTCATGTCCGGTCTTGGGTGAACTTTCTACAGATGGTCATCGAAAATCAAGTATTGTGACTTTTCCGATGTAGTTGTGCCCATTCACCTTTCATGGAATCTTCCCATTGACTTGTATGTCTGATTTCGTAAAGAAATATATAGCTTCAAATGTGCACCACAAATTGTCCAGGTGGTCGCAGTGATACTGAGCACATCGACAACCGATTGGTCAATACAAATTTGAGATTAGCACCATATACCCAACTCACCGCCAGAACTTACCTGGACTGTGTGGTAGTTGTCACCTCTGTTTCCCGGTGACAGGTGTCCTGAAATGATCAGCTCAATACAACAACTGTGGCATGTCCCCTACTCGCCATTTCATTTATAAGCTGGCTCCCGGAACTAGGTTGTGTCAGGTATGTGGCCGCGCGTCTATATTTATTTGTGTTGCATATCATGCAATAGGTTATCCTGTGTTCACTAGGACACAAATCTGATAGGGCCCACCTCACCTCCACCTCACCCGTCTAAGTTCGTGCTTCCCCGTCCGTCGGATATCACTCGACGTCCTGTCTAGGTGTGCTCCAAGAGGCAGGTCATCATTGCAAGCAATTCTAAATAGTTCCCAGCCACAGACATACGGGCAAGTTCTTCTTGTCCACCAATTTATTCCCGATGGTTCAACTTTTATGTAAACAATTCATTCTGGATGGTCCAACTTTTATGTAAACCATTCATTCTGGATGGTCCAACCTTTATGTAAATAATAAATTCCTGATGGCCCAACTGTTATGTAAACACTTAATTATGGATGGTTCAACTTTTATGTAAACAATTCATTCTGGATTGTCCAACTTTTATGCAAATAATTCATTCTGGATTGTCCAACTTTTATGTAAACAATTCATTCTGGATGGTCCAACTTTTATGTAAACAATTCATTCTGGATGGTCCAACTTTTATGTAAACAATTCATTCTGGATGGTAAAACATTTATGCAAATAATTCATTCTGGATTGTCCAACTTTTATGTAAACAATTCATTCTGGATGGTCCAACTTTTATGTAAACAATTCATTCTGGATGGTCCAACTTTTATGTAAACAATTCATTCTGGATGGTCCAACTTTTATGTAAACAATTCATTCTGGATGGTCCAACTTTTATGTAAACAATTCATTCCCGATGGTTCAACTTTTATGTAAACAATTCATTCTGGATGGTACAACTTTTATGTATTTAATTCATTCTGGATGGTCCAACTTTTATGTAAACAATTCATTCTGGATGGTCCAACTTTTATGTAAACAATTCATTCTGGATGGTCCAACATTTACGTAAACAATTCATTCTAGATGGTGCAACATTTACGTAAACAATGTTTTACGATGGTCCAACTTTTATGTAACCAATTCGTTCTGGATGGTCCAACATTTATGTAAACAATTCATTCTGGATGATTCAACGTTTGTGTACACGATTCATTCTGGATGGTCTAACTTTTATAGACACAATTCATTTGTGATGGTCCACCTTTTATGTAAAGAATTCATTCCCCATGGTTCAGCCGTATTCGCGCTTTGTCTAAAGGACACTGAGATGGTCTACCGTAAAGTGTGTCATGATATTAACATAGAGTGCGCTCGCTAAGGCTTGGGTGCGCATTACCCTCGAGTATTAACCTGGCCTAGGGGTTAACGTCTTTCTTCGTAATCCCGTATATTCTCGTGAGTAACGTAACCTGCGCGAGAATCGCTATCGGTTCTCTCCGCGTTGGTAACTTACGGGGTATGTGAGCCAGTCGCTCAGAAAGCAATGGCAAACTACTGAGCGTAATCTTGCCTAGTACATCAATAGCAGCTGAAAAATGCTGGTGTTGACTGCAACGTCTTGTAAGGGATATGCAACATAAAGAAAGCTGAGGGGATGCTTCGACGCCGTGTCACAATTCCCCGACACACCGAGTCCGTGGCTCGACACCAGCCGCCGGTGACCGGAAGTAGATCACTTGGCGTCTATGTCGATGATGTGAGGCGTCTGTGTCGATGATGTGAGGCGTCAGTGTCGATGATGTGAGGCGTCTGTGTCGATGGTGTGAGGCGTCTGTGTCGATGATGTAAGGCGTCGACGTTAATGTAGCGATGAAAGCCACTGAACGTAACATTGTCTAGTAATTCACATACAGCCAACGTATGCTGGGAGTGACTGCAGCTTGCTGCATCAGGGCAGGCCATCAACTATATTACACATGACGCCATTGTCCATATTTAAGCAAGCAAGCAAGTAAGCAAGCAAGCAATGTATGCGTGTATACAGTTGATATTGTAGCAATAACCAGCGCAAAAATAGTGAATAAAAAGAAACTAGAAACAATAGTTGTATCTCAAACAAGGATGGCGCCAACATGAGTTTGGATGAGACAATAATCCACACAAAAGCACTCTGACAGTCATCCATGGATGCCTGGTGTCCACTGATGCCACACTTATGATACAAGCACTCTGACAGTCATTGATGCCTGGTGTCCAATGATGCCACACATGTGATAGAAGCACTCTGACAGTCATCCATGGATGCCTGGTGTCCACTGATGCCACACATGTGATAGAAGCACTCTGACAGTCATCCATCGATGCCCGATGTCCAATGATGCCACACTTGTGATAGAAGCACTCCGACAGTCATCCATCGATGCCCGATGTCCAATGATGCCACACTTGTGATAGAAGCACTTACAGTCATCCATCAATGCCTGGTGTCCACTGATGCCACACTTGTCACAGAAACACTTACAGTCATCCATCAATGCCTGGTATCCACTAATGCCAAACTTGTCACATGTGAATTAGATCTAACACAGACCAAAGATGAAACACAATGATGTGCCTCGGTGACTTCAGTCAGTGCCTAGTCTCCACTTGACACCCTCAGTGTTCGCAGCTCTCCCCCCCCCCTCCCCCAATCCCCATCATCATATTGGACATGTGGTACCTATGGGCTCCAGTTTCCATAGCAACACATTTTCGTTGGAATTTCCATGCGGATCCCCATCCACAACTTCTCCCACGCTTCACAGCATATGTTTTTACGCTATTGTGTCAACTCCCAATGCTTCACTGCACCATCTGTGTACACTGTTGTGTCATCTCCCCAACGCTTCAGTGCACTATCCGTATACAATATTGTGTGTGTCATCTCTCTGTAAAAGGACTGATTGACGACACATTTCTTATGTCCGGGTTCTAGTGTAGTCGACTTCAGTTCCACTTTCTCTCCTCCTGTCGCACTACACAAGGCAATGGACAAAAGACAGCAAACTGTTCGAATATTCCCTCTCATCTCTCCAGACCCACCCAATGACTGGATCCAACTCTTGTGTAATATAATATATATAGGCTGGATGGAGAAGCGACATTTACAGATTGTACTGTCCTGTTTATGGGTTAAAGAAGGAGATGAATTAACATTTGGAACTCCGGGGAAATAGAAAACACCCATTGGAAACGCCCCCCCCCCCCCCCCAACCCCCCAACCACTGTTGCACGAGAATGCACTAAATGTTTGTGTTGTCACTAGGAATGACAACATTCGACGATAGAGGGATGAGAAAGGTTGACAACAGGACAGTTAGAGCAAGCATACTATACGGATATAAAGGACGAAAAATAGTGAAAGAATGGACAACAGCCAGAAAGTAATGATGTGGATTATTAGAATGAATCTGAGAGGATTTCGCTCAGAAGAAGAATAATTGAGAAAATTGCTTTAATTGATTAAGATGTCAGTACGTGAATGTTACCTCAGTAGATTGTATAGTATAGTACCGAGGAAATTGTATGTATTTGCCGGATAGTCAGTGGCAATTGTGTAATTGATATGTGTTAGCTTTGGGATCTATATTATCAATATGTTCAACATGATGACGTGGTTAAACCAGATTCAATGAAATCTCAGGTGGAAATTCTGCTCGGTGAAATATGTTTGAACTTCTTTAATTGTAACGGTTGACGTCTTGGGCAGGCCAGTTATTATCCTCGGGGTGGGATGTCTGTTCGTTGAGACACACGAATTGGCAGGAAGGCTTTCATGGTGCTCCACTATACGATCAGCCCGGTTTAGGTCGGCTGGAATAGGACGACGGGTCCGTTACTGTCCCTACGTGAGCTTCAACTGTTTATTGATCCGGCCATCTCATTGCCGAGAGATGCCGCTATGTTGCTGCAGATGTATTATTTGGATTCCATACTCGGAATGGTGATGCTGATTTCAGATGTCTTTGTTTAATCGACGAGACCGAGGATTGTTTGGGTTGTTACTGATGTCCTTAATTGGTGTCGTGAACTGGATTACATGGAGACTGTTACAGACGGCCTTGTTTGATACCACCACCTTGATGAGAGGTAGGCCGTCCTGTTACAGTGACAAAGACAAAATAATAATTGTAGTGATAGAACTAGTAGCTCTACACTCAGGAAAGAGGATGGCAGTGACAAGTGAGAACAATCTTGTTGGATGCTGTCATCACAAAGACTGACAGAGAGCAATGGTAGTAACTACAGGAAGGTTGAGTGTAGCGGTGCCTCTGTCTGGGTAGAAGGTCACCTCATGGATGTAAGACTCCTGCCTGGGTATCTGACGGTCGGCAATATAGTTGCAAGTCTTTACTGGGTCAGTTTGAGTAGCGGTGCCTGCTCACTTTCCTCTGTATGGTGGCAATACAAGTTAATATCTCTTGAGATTTTGCTCATCTGACTTAATTCGAAGCAATCTTCTCTCTCTCTCTCTCTCTCTCTCTCTCTCTCTCTCTCTCTCTCTCTCTCTCTCTCTCTCTCTTCCCCTCTCTCCACCTCTCTCTTCCTCTCTATCTCTCCCTCTCTTTCTCCTCTCCCTCTCTCTCCTCTCCTTCTCCCCTCTCTC
This sequence comes from Cepaea hortensis, assembly GCA_963921405.1. Classification (NCBI taxonomy): domain Eukaryota; kingdom Metazoa; phylum Mollusca; class Gastropoda; order Stylommatophora; family Helicidae; genus Cepaea; species Cepaea hortensis. Next base: position 884,820 of record OY992888.1, on the reverse strand, counting down.
TCTATCTCTCCCTCTCCCTCTCTCTCTCTCTCTCTCTCTCTCTCTCTCTCTCTCTCTCTCTCTGGACTATGGGCTCTGGATCGTACGAATCAAACAGGGAATACTTCAACGCTGGGACGAATGTCCCTGAGACCAGGTGTAGATCTTCTCCGGGGCTAACAGGAGCAGCATAATTGACACCCGACTTCTCCAGAATAGAGCCATCAAGTGTTTGTCTCCCTTCAGAGTAAGGACTAGACGTGCCGTCCGAGCAAACATGAACTCATTACGAAGCCTCGAGACGTTTCATATTTATTGGGCGAATATTCACAAGTAAGTGACCTTGGCACTTTTGCTTCGACACCGTCTTCAGACCTGTCAACCCTTCATTTACACTACTCTTATTTATTTCCTGAATTGTTGGGATCTCCTGGTGAAAGTATAGCGTGTGTTACTTCGACCCAAGGATATGACCTTGCATAACAGTGCTCCCTTAAGGGTGCTTAATGTCAACTATTCTCTCACCTGTCAATTAACAGGGCTTTAGTAGTTCCTTCTATCTGCATTCTCCAATGCTTGTTCTGAATTTGGTTTAATAATTAGCAAAATGAAGACACAGATTATGTCACAAGGTGCACATGGTGTACCATCAATCTTTATCGATGACGCCCAAGTTGAGATAGTAGACCATTTTACATATCTAGGATCAGAGGTAAATAGCAAACTATTCTTAGATCAGGAAATCAACATCAGGATTGGCAAGGCAGCAACAACAATGAACAGGATTAGAAAAAGTGTGGGAGAAAAGGAAGCTTACTGCCAAAACAAAAGTCCTTGTCTATCAAGCCTGTGTCCTTAGTACTCTTCTTTGTGGCAGTGAAACCTGGACAACTTACTCACGCCAAGAGAAACGTTTAAACAGCTTTAATATGCGGTGTCTGCAAAGAATACTTGGTATTAAGTGGCAAGACAAAATCACAAATACTGAAGTATTGGAAAGATCAGGTTGTGTGACGGTTTATTCCATGCTCAGTCTTCGTAGACTTAGATGGATAGGACATCTTAGGAGGATTGATGATGGTAGAATACCAAAGGACATCTTTTTGGTGAATTACAGACGAGTAGGAGATCTCAGGGTCGGCCTCTACTACGATACAAAGATGTGTGTAAGCGGGACATGACTGATACAGGCATTGATAATGCACATTGGGAGCAAGTCACCGCTGAACGTGTTGCATGGAGGACAAATATCAGAAATGGAATAAAGGCAAAGGAGAACATTATTGCAGATAAGTCACACACCGAGCGTGTGAGACGTGAGATGGTGCATGATGGTGAAAATGACCATGTGTTCACATTCATCCACTGTGTGTGAACATTTACAGCGCTAATTGGCCTTATCAGTCATATTCGCAACCGCCATGGGTTGTAGTTATTAAGTATATTTGAAGCACAATGTAACAAACTATCGTCTGTCAAGACGGCAAGGTGCCAATAATAATAATAATAATAATAATAATAATATAATAATATAATTATAATAATAATAATAAGTAGTAGTAGCAGTAGTTCCTTCTGTTGAGTTGAGTTGAGTTGTTGAGTTGAGTTGTTGAGTTGAGGTGAGTTGATTTGTTGAGTTGTTGAGTTGAGTTGAGTTGTTGAGTTGAGTTGAGTTGTTGAGTTGAGTTGAGTTGAGTTGTTGAGTTAAGTTGAGTTGAGTTGAGTTAAGTTAAGTTGAGTTGAGTTGAGTTAAGTTAAGTTGAGTTGTTGAGTTGAGTTGAGTTGAGTTGTTAAGTTGAGTTGAGTTGAGTTGTTGAGTTGAGTTGAGTTGAGTTGAGTTGTTGAGTTGAGTTGAGTTGAGTTGAGTTGATCTAAGAACCGATATCACTGCACTCAGGACATTCCCATACGTGCTTCGTCCCCTCGTTGAACAGCCAACTAAGAGTCATACTACTAATTGTTCCCACCGCTATCTGATTAAACGTTCTCCTGGTCTTTCCTCTCAGTTTTTAGATTCTTCCAGAACCCCTGCCGATCGCCCGCAATCTCATTCTTTCTGGGTTCTTAATCTATTCCTCCGCCTTCTCCACCTGGTCCCACAAGCGCACAACCACCTCCCACTTGTCCATAGGGAAACTACCACCAAGAGGTGCATTCCCTGCTAGCCTATCAGCCTGTTCATTCCCCTGTACCCCCGCATGGCCAGGGCAAAATATCCATACAATTCTCACAATCTGTGACCTCTGAAGCGACGAGAGCCATTCCACACGAAACATTCCTTTCTCCACCTTGCTAAGCAAACTCTTTGAATCCGTAATGAACACAACGTGTGTTGCAGTAGTCTCCTCTAGCCACCGGAATGCCGCTGTTACTGCCTCCACCTCCATGTGTGGATGGATGTGTGGGGGTGAAAGTAGGGGTGTTGGAATGGGTGTGGGGGATGTGTGTATGGGTGGAGGTTATGTGTATGGGACGGATGCAGGGGATGTGTGTTTATGTGGGTGGAGATGTGTGGATGGTTTGAGGAAGTATGTGTGGGAGGCGGGTTGTGTGGGTAGAGGATTGTGTTGGGTGGATTTGGGATGGAAGGGCGGGTGGGGAGAAGTGTATGGTGTGTGGGTTTGAGATATGTGTGCGGTGTGTTGGTGGGGGATGTGTGAATGATGTGTGGGTGGAGGGTATGTTTGTGGTGGTACGGGTGGAGGATAGTGTGTGGTGTGGGGGATGTGTGTGATGGGTGCGGGGAATGTGCGTATGGGTGGGGTATATGTGTGGGTGAGCAGGGGATTGTGGTGGATGGGGGAAGTATGTGGGGGAGTGTGGGTGGGGGTGTGTGAGTGGCTTAGGGATGTGTAGGTGGGTGAGGGGTTTGTATGTGTCGGGGTGGGATGTGTGAGTGGGTGGAGGATGTGTGTGGGGGTAGGGGTATTGTGATTGAGAGATGTTTGGTTGGGATTGGGTGGGTGGGGGTGTGTGAGTGCGTAGTGGAGGATGTATGTGGACGGGTAGGGAATGCGTGTGTAGGTGGGGAGAGGTGTGTGGTGTGTTGGTTGGTGATATTGTGTGGGTGAGGTATGTGTGTGTGGGTGGGGGATTTTTGTGGTGTGTGAGTAGGGGTATGTGGGGTGGATGGGTAAGGGTATCTGTGTGGGTGTGGGTGGGAATATTGTGTGGTATCTGGGTGAGGGATATGTGTGTGGTGTGTAAGTGGGGATGTGTTGGTGAGGGATATGTGTGTGTGTGTGGTGCGTGTGTTGGGAATAGTGCGTGGTAGGGGGTGTATGTGATGTGCGGGTGGGGGATTGTGTGGTGGTGGATTAGGTTAAGGCGTGGGTGGGTGGAAGTTGTATGTGTGGGTGGTGGGGTGTGTGTGAGTGGATTGGGGATGTATGGGTGGTTAGGGAGATGTGTGTGTGGGTGGGGGGGGGGGGTAGGGACATGTCAGTTGGTGGGGATGTGTGTGTATGGTTTGGGGATGTGTGAGTGGATGTGCGATGTGTAGGTTGGTGGGGGATTGTGTGTGTGGGTGGGGAATATGTTGTCGATGGAGATGTGGCTGCGGGATGGGTGGTTTGAGGTGTGGGTGGGGAGAGGATGTGTGGGGTAGGATGTTTATGTGGATGGGCGTGGGATGTGTGGGTTGGTGGGGGAATATTTGTGGGTGGCGAGTGTGTTTTGGTTGGGGGATCAGGTGAGGGCAGTGTGTGTGGGTGGGGGATGTGCGGGAGGGGGATGGGTCGGTTGGTGGGGTATGTATGTGTCCCTTGGTGTGCGTGTGTGTCGGTAGGTGGGGCTGTGTATGTGTCCCTTGGTGCGCGTGTGTGTGGGTAGGTGGGGGTGTGTATGTGTCCCTTGGTGTGCGTGTGTGTGGGTAGGTGGGGATGTGTATGTGTCCCTTGGTGCGCGCGTGTGTGTGGGTAGGTGGGGGTGTTGTGTGGGTGGGGTGATGTATGGATAGGTGGGAGATGGGCGTCATAACATGGTAATTAGCCTTGTTTATGTTTACAACATTCATTTCACAATGTTTATTTTTCTTCCTATGTAAATGTATAATGCTCTTGATGAACGAAAGACGAGTGATTGGAAGGGCCGAATGTAAGACGGGCCTGCGCGCCCAATTTGTGACCCTAATAAAGTTGATTTGATTTGATTTGATTTGATTTCCATTCTCATGCTGGAGGTCGTAGTCTCATATGCCAGACTCTCCTTTTTCAAGACTCGTCCATTAGCCTTTGCAATAAAGCCCCAGCCACTACGTTGTTCCTTCTGCTAAGGTTAACTTTGGAGAACAGTTTTCGCTTGTTCAATTAGACAAACAGTATATTATTCTCTAGCATAAGTTCTACTTGAGATTTGGAACTGTCACTTTGGACAGACGGTGCACCAACGGGTTTCCCCCTCCGTTTTCGGATTGAAACTCCATGTACCTGATAGGGAGACGTAGATGGGGAGATGTGACCGTCCGGCAACCTAGACTGAAGCTATTTACCCAGGGCCTTCTTTATATCGCAGGGCACCGGGTATACTTTCTGGCAGACTGGGCCCTCAGAAGTCAGAGTGTTAGTCAACTCGACTACTCCCAAGTTAGAGTGTTAGTCAACTCGACTATTGCATAGTTAGAGTGTTAGTCAACTCGACTGCTGTCAAGTTCTCTCGGACTGGGTCATGACAGGCTAGAGTGTTAGTTAACTCGACTACTGCCTAGTTAGAGTTTTAGTCAACTCGACTGCTGCCAAGCTCTCACGGACTGGGTCCTGACAGGTTAGAGTGTTAGTCAACTCGACTACTGCCAAGTTAGAGTGTTAGTCAACTCGAATACTGCCAAGCTTTCCAGTGTGTTGATAATAATGCGGCAATAGCATCCGGTGAGCAGGCCCAGTGTTTTCTTTCCCTTAAACTTGAGAAGCCACTGCCATCGTCAGCAGAGTACATGGAGTTTCGTCTGACCTGTCTCTATATTTGCGAGGAAGGGTTATGTGATAGACCTTCGACTTTCCCAGAACTTTATTTGGATGTCTTAAAGTAGGGATGTCTTAATATGATGTGATGCTATCCACCAACTTACTATAAGTTTCTTTCTTCCGAAATCCCGGGAATCATGACGATCGGGATCTACCAACACATTCACACACTCATTAAATTTTGAAAGATAACAGTGTTTGGGCTGTCGTGAACTCCAGACATGAAAAAAAAAAACCAAAAAAAAAAACCAAAGAACCCTCCCCTTCCCCAACTCGCTTTCTATATACCTTTCAGTCACTTCGGTATAATCAATGAATAATTTCCGGAAAGAATGTTGCCCTTCCCAAACATTCAAGTCAGGCAGAGAACATTCATCAGGCGTGGCTGAGTCATACTGTTGGCTGTCAGTCGTCGATGGTGACTGTGTTAGTGGATGATGTCTAGAACATACCTCACTCGCCTGGCAACTCTACCAGGGAACATTAGGCGTTGCCTTCTGTAAGTAACACATACTTGATACTATGGACTGAGACATACCTCACTCACATGCAACTCTACCAGAGAATATAAGGCGTTCCCTTCTATAGGGAACACACTTCACTCTATGCGCTGAGACATACCTCACTCGCCCGGCAACTCTACCAGGGAACATTAGGTGTTGCCTTCTGTAAGGAACACACACTTCACTCTATGGACTGAGATATAACAGAGTGGATCTGTTATGGGGTTTGGTTAGGTGGTATGGCGTGCAAAAGGGAAAGGGTCTAGTATTTGATGCACGCCTGAGCACCCAGTAGTTAGGTAGTTAGGGAGGCTCACGCGCTGACGTAGGGGTAGCGGGGCAGAAACCACATTAGTGACCACCAAGATCTCTTGCCAACAGGACATGATCTGCACTTGTACTCTATGTATTTATTTTGATACCAGATGACAACTCTTGCAATAAACTTGGACATTCTCAACTAACCACTGCTTGGCCTCCATTCAGTTGCATGCAGTTGCTTTTGTGTCCTGTCGCTCTGTTAAAGAGACATACCTCACTCACATGCAACTCTACCAGAGAATATAAGGCGTTGCCTTCTGTAAGGAACACACACTTCACTCTGGAAGTGAAAAATGTGCAGAGTATGTCAACGAGTAAGTACAGAGAAGTCACTGAAATTGTTCTGGACACTACATAAAAGCATGAGTGGGGTAGTCAAGAATAATAGAATTTCTGACTTGCTAGGTGCCGACCTTATCTGGCAGAGGACTGATGAGAACAAGGGCAAAGCCCTCTTCGAACGCTATCTACAGCAGAGCAACCAGACAGGCATGAGAGGCCGAAATCTTGCCAAGGAGGTTACCTCAGATAGGTGCAAGGCCCAGAACATTTCGGATGAAGACACAATGACGGTGAAAGAAATCAAGGCGGTGCTTCGACGATAAAAAAATAAATAAATAAATAAAACAGCGCTCCAGGGCCAGATGGCCATTAGATATTACGACATCAATATGTGTGCCAGCGAGTGAATGTTTATTTGCATGTGGCGAGCTGTAATATGATGTTGCTTGCGACCTTTGACTTTGAGGCTCGTGTATCAATCACACTTGTTGCTAGTAATCTGTTATGCATGTTTTTGGCTTGGGGTTCTGGTTGCGGGGTTGGGACACATATATATTCGTTTTGTGTGTCATGAATGCTCCATGAGCGCATAATTGTGCTGCATAATTCACAAAATCTAACTCTTTAAAGCCAACTCAACGCAACTCGATCGAACAACAGAACACAATTCAAATGTACACCTTATCTTTGACTAAAGGCATTTGACAATACACTATATCATTTACACCACATATCAATTACTTTTATACGACATCTAGAGTCTACAATAACTTCACAACAATAACTACACAACCTAACCACAGATGTAGCGGCACATTTTGTGGCCGTGCTACGGAGCCAGGAACCACGTTTCAACTCGATAGTGGCTCAAGCCCTACTGATTGCCTCCAGGAGACGTTGTCCCCTGCTCAGCAATACGCCTCGCTATTTCCATGCAAGGTATTATTCTCAATCTTCTCATCTTCACGCAGGACTTCGTGAAGCTCTAGACTATCTGTACCGAGTGGCCCATGACCTGACCTTGGTCCATGGCAATGTGTACCGACAATGAACCAGAGAAATTAGCAGACATGTTCAACAACAGTATAGGGAGTGCATGCATCAAAGAGGAGTTGTTACACAGTTACCTGATTCCCTTGCCGAATCCTGACAAAAACAACACAAAATTTCAGGGATATCGAGTAATAACCATGCAGAACACAATAAGCAAGCTGCTGGAGTTAATTTCCATAAAAATATCAAGCCAGCTGGAGAGGCAAGGCCTAGCATATATTGAGCATGTAGACCAGGTGATAACAAAGGTCATGCGGGGTTTGGCTGCGATGCGGGAGATGGTGGCGGCAAACTGTGAGCAGCGCCATCTATGTCTTCTTTACGAGAGTCTGGTCCTTTATGTTCTGGAGTATGCGATGGCGATATTGACTCTCAGCCGTAAGCAGATAGAAAGGATGGATAGGATACAGAACGAAGCCATGCGCATCATTCTTGGATGTACAAGAGACACAGCATACAGAGCGATGCGCTACCTTCTTGATTTCAAAACATGAGGGACAGAATACAAATGTGCCAAGCACGTGCCTATCTCAGAATAAACGCAAACACACAACATCCACTGCATAGCGTGATTAAGAAGGTAAAGGGCAGCAGGTTTAAAAAAGGAAGTCGTGGATGTGTCAAGCCGAAGACATTCTTTAGCAGGTGTGTTCACTTGAGGACTTAGAACCTGGCGAGGAGTGGGTGCAAGTGCCAACAGAGTTCCGTACATGCTTTTCAGTGTGCATCAAACTAGACAGGAAATGCAGATAAGAAAATCCAGCTGCTCTGGAGGCGGAAGTACAGGATCTGATCTTGGAGAATTCTTGAGAGGACGATGTTGTCATTTACACGGATGGGGTTGTCGTCCGAGGAGTGATAAGTTCATGGACCTTTACGGCTCAGGCCGGAGGGAAAACTGTGAAGTAAGAGTCTGGCGCTTTTGCTTTGACCAAATGCAGCCTGACTCTGGAAGCCATGGCAGTAAGTAAAGCAATAACATGGCTCGAGACACAGACATTCAATCGAGCTTGTGTCCTTCGTGATTCAATGAATATGCTCAGGAGGACAGAAATGGGGTGGGTCCGAAGAGAGTGGCTGCTGTCTCTGGAGCGGTCTCGGCTGCCAAAGATTAGTTTCATCTTCGTGCCAGGGCATGCGGGTGTACAAGGGAAAGAGCAGGCTTACAGGCTTACAGGTAGGGGTACTGTGGAAGGCGGACGAGCCATGGACTAGGCAGACATTCTGAATGCTCTACGAGAAGTAAATCGTTTACGAGAACCTAGCGATGACTGGGAATCTACAACCACGGTCAGGCTGCGAGAACAGCAAGTTAAAAGAGGTGTGGCCAAACAAGAACACTACGTGGGAAGCTAAAGAAGATTGATAAACCAACACAGAACTGGTGTCGTTAGCCGCTACACGCTGCAGGATTTGTTGAGGAGGGGATCCGAGAACTTATGGACTGAATGGTTCAATGTGCAGTGAGGATGATCTGCCGACTGACTAACTAACTGTAGTCGATGGTAAAAGAGAAAGGGAGACAATCATAAAGACTGATGCTTCCTTCACTACGGTGCTAAGAGGTAGAGAGTAGTTCTGACTTCGTTACGGCCAAAGAAGAAAAATAGTGAAAAGAGAGAGAACCTCACACCGCCTCAACCAACAAAAAAAGAGGGTAGTAATTAGATAAGAAGATATACGAGATCTCAGGCAGGGGCCTCAACTCTGGACTGACTGTCATATTTGAGACCCAGACATTGGATTAAGGTGTTAGATTGTGGTAGAAATATTGACTGTAAAAAGTAAAAACTAAAAGAGACTAAACAAACAAATCAAGGATAACTAAACAAGCTCTTTATTTATTTCTTCGAACAGCACATTGCATGTCAATAACAGATACAATAGACAACTGTATATATCAAATCACCACAGTGGGTAACCCCTAACCAATCAACAGCACTTAAGACAACAGGGTACACCAAGTACCACAACACAGGTGCTCCAAGCAATAGCTGGTTAGACTGACACAATAAAGAACCTTGACACAAGCAACACTGCACAGACAATAAGGCACTACAAAAACATAGGTTACACAACATAAACCCCAAGACATGACATAAACAAAGAGTTGTGACACAATTTACTATCCCACCAAGAACCCAGGCCTGCTGACACTAACTAGTCAGCCGCTCAGCTTTTTCCTCTGACATATGTTGTTCAATGATGAACAGATGGGAAACCCCACATATCTCGTCTCAAGGCGGGCTGGCCACAAACTACACAGGGCCCCAGCGCCTGCCTTCCCACACCGCTGGCTGCTACAAGGAAAAATGGCCTCCGGTCTTTGTGATAAAGTGGCGTTTCCGGCGTGGCCAGGACCGTACGGTTTTCACAGACCAAACTAAGTGCCTTGGTTTGGCGCTGTGACATAACTAACACATCACTCTATTGAATGAGATATACCTCACTCGCCTGGCACCTCTACCAGGGAGCATTAGGCGTTGCCTTCTGTACGTAACACATACTTCACTCTATGGATCGAGACATACCTCATTTACATGGCAACTCTAGCAGGGAACATTAGGCGTTGCCTTCTGTAGGAAACACACGCTTCACTCTATGGACTGAGACATACCTCATTTACATGGCAAATCTACCAGGGAACATTAGGCGTTGCCTTCTGTACGGAGCACACACTCCGCTCTATGGACTGAGACAAAATCCCAAGAGGACTGGGAGTAAAGGTTAGGACATCATTCTACCACTTCTGTCCAGTCTAAGCTTGAAGATACCCAGTTGGACTCGCCTAAAATATGGCTTGTTTCAAACAGAACTGAGAAAGCAACAGAAGGGAGAATGGTGTATGACGTGTGAATAGCATAGTTCTAGTCTATATAGATGAGTATGTACCTATGTACCTATGTTGTTCTTGTTCCAGAACCCCGCCCCCTCCATTCTGCCTAGATGGTGTCATGAAGAGCCATAACGGAAGAGTTCCAGTAATCTAGACAGACCTAAACATTCCCAGTTAGTACCACAAGAAGCCTCATCTGTCGGGACAGACAACTCCTAAAGGGAGGATGACTACAACCCCCAGATGAATTCGGACTTTTACATTGACTGCCACGGACATTTGTACAGCCCATCTCAAGGGATGTCACACTGAGTGCCACGGACATATCTATAGCCCATCTCAAGGGATATCACACTCAGTGCCACGGACATATCTACAGCCCATCTCAAGGGATGTCACACTGAGTGCCACGGAGATATCTACAGCCCATCTCAAGGGTTTTCATATTGATAGCCACGGACATATCTACAGCCCATCTCAAGGGTTTTCACATTGAGTACCACGGACATATCTACAGACCATCTCAAGGGTTTTCATATTGACTGCCACGGACATATCTACAGCCCATCTCAAGGGTTTTCACATTGACAGCCATGGATATATCTACAGCCCATCTCAAGGGTTTCCACATTGACTGCCACGGATATATCTACAGCCCATCTCAAGGGATGTCACACTGAGTGCCATGGATATATCTACAGCCCACCTCAAGGGATTCCACATTGACAGCCACGGACATATCTACAGCCCATCTCAAGGGTTTTCACACTGACAGCCACGGACATATCTACAGCCCATCTCAAGGGATGTCACACTGAGTGCCACGGATATATCTACAGCCCATCTCCGTGATTTCCCAGGTTTCCGTGATGATCATGCCAACCTACCTATTCACCCTATGACACCAATTTCTGTAACTCTTCAGTTTTGCTGTTCCAGAGAAAGAATCTCTAATAAATTTTCTTTCGTGTTAATCTTACTACAACGTGACTGTTTAAAAAAAAAATCTAGGATAGATATTTATTTGAATCTGTTATATCATTGTCAGGGGAACGAAGTGGGCAGGATAATTAGACAGGCTGAACAGAAGTAAGAATTATTTCCTATATTCTATATTGGTAGGGTATGGGGGTCACACCTCCATCTTACCATAGAATAGATGGCGAGACATTAGATTGCTTTGCCATAACGCAAGGAGTCCGTCAGGACTGTGTGTTGTCGTCCCTTTATCGATTTAACCCGTGCGCCGAAAATATGAGAAATGTCAGAGATGATATATCCAAGAGCTATATGATGCCCTAAATATCGGTGGTCATACAATACCAGAGATTCGATATGCTGATGATACAATATTACTATCCACATCATAGACTGATATAGACAAACTAATAATCTCAGCCAGTAGTATAGTGAAAATCACAACTTATATCTTAAGTTCCAAAGTTAGTTGCATATCCCTTACATGACGTTTGCAGTCAATACCAGCATTTATGCTGTTGTGATCTCTTGGACATATTTCCGTTCAGTAGTTTTCCATTGCTTTCTGAATGACCCGCATCCATACAATTCCATTTAAAACAACACGAAACGGCTTGCTGCCAAATCGTCTGCAGCTGTGTTTCGAACGTGGTGTGCAGGATTACGAATTGCGTCCGAAACCCCTTCGCCACGGAGCAGGCACTGATATCTTAACATAGCAAGAACAAAGATAATGCATACTGATAAAACTGCTATGGAGAAAGAAATATATGTTAATGAGGAAAAATTGGAGGGTGTGGAATATTGCGAATGTCGTTGGTCATTGATTACCAATAATGGTGACATTATATTGGACTTCCGGTCCCCAACATGGAGGTTAGGCATGTAAACGGTTAAGGCCTCTGGAGTGTTTATGCTTGTGCCTACCGTTTGCAATCGGATTTCCTCATGTTGGACTGGAAGTGTATGGTTACGCCGCCCTGCTAATGAGTTGAGTGCGGGCGCGACACTGTGAGCTGTGAACTTCGTGTGCAATGCTTTTACATCTGTTCGCGTTTGTTTGTAGCGTGAATTGCATGTTTGGAAAATGGCGGCCGGCTTTGTCGCAGAACTGACTGGTTTGTCTTATGCAGAAATGTGTGGCTGTTAGTTTTCTAGTGACTGGCGCTTCCACCGACGATGAATTGTATTTCTCGTGAAGGACCTTTGTGTTGGCATTCTGGCGGCGGTATTATATACAGTGTACCTGTTCTGCGGGCTATTGGTTTGTCGAGACTCCTGTCCGTTCAACTGTTCACATGGGTCAATGAGGCGCAGTTTGTGTGATATTCACTGACACAGGAACGGAGCATAATGGCGACGACCCGTTGCATTGAAGCTGGAACCGCGACTAATGACTAATGACTAATGGTGACATAATGAATGAACTTAAAATACGAATATATATTGCACTTCAGAAACTAAAACAACTGAATAAATTGTGCAGAGCGCCAGATAGAACTACCAAAATTAGATTTTTTAAGAGTATGCATCTTTCCCATTACAACATACACCTGTGAGAACTCGACATTTACTAAACAAGCTGAACAGCGCATAAATGCCTTTGAATATAAATGTTACATACGGGTTCTATGAATCTCTTGGATACATAAAAGAAAGCAATGCATCTATAAGACACGAATTTAATATCGAAGAAGGTTGGCTACGAAAGACTATAAAACAAGGAACATTGAAATATTCTGGTCACTGTGATTCTGTCCTCTGTAGTTACAGCCACGCAACCGCATCTCTATGATTCTAACCTCAATAATTCTGTCCTCTATACTCACAATCAGCCAACCGCGTCTCTGTTATCTATTCTTCTAAAGTTAAACTAACCCAATTACGTCTCAATCATTCTATTCTCGATACTTACCGTCAACCAATTACGTCTATATGATTATGTCGTTTCTAGTCACCCAACCACGTCTCTGATTCTGACCTCTATGGTTACAATCACCCTACCATGTCTCTGTGATTCTGTCCTCTGTAGTTACAGCCACACATCCACGTCTCCGATTCTGCCCTCTATAGATACAGCAACGTCTCTATCATTCTCTCCTCTATACTTACAGCCACTCAACTAAGTCTCTATCATTTTATCCTCTATAATTACAGTCTTCCAACCACGTCTCTATGATTCTGTCCTCTATAATTACAGCGACACAAATACGTCTCTATCATTTTATCCTCTCTAGTTACAGTCACCAAACCACGTCTCTATCATTTTATCCTCTCTAGTTATCAGTTATCATTATCAGTTATCAGTTGGGGTATCTTCATTGCACTCCGGACATGTCCATAGGTGCTCAGATCCTCCCCCCAGCATATGCATCAGCGTCCGGTGGCTAATAGTGCCAGTTCTGTGTTGGTTGACGAGGCGCTTTGTTTTCCCGATGTACCTCTCGCGTCTGGCTGTGCCGATTCTTACTCCCAGGTCTTTCATCCTGGACAGCGATGTGGAATCACTGACGTCAAAGTCCTCTGTTCTCGCCATATCTTTAAGGAAGTTAATAACATCGGTACGATCCATGGGCTGGCCATCTACAGGGGGTGCAGAGCCAGCCAATTTAACAGCTCGTTCATTTCCCTCGACTCCCGCATGTCCCGAGACGAAGATGAAGGTGACTTTACGGACAACAGACTTCCGCAGCGATTCAGTCCACTGTCTACGTACAGATCCAGCTTCGACCTTCTGAATCATGCTCATTGAATCACTTAGTACACACACGTTGGTATAATGTTGTGATTCCAGCCATATGAAAGCCTGTGTAACTGCCATCACCTCCATCGTCATGCTGCTCGTGGTCATAGAGTGGGCACCACTGGATTCTTGAACGGTTCGGGCCGCTCAACGGGCTGTAAATGCCCACGCACTTCTCTGTTGCTTTACAACAGATCCATCTGTATAGATGAGCACTTCGGGGCTATCTGAGTGTTCATAGATGAGCGCGTTAACCTCTGCATTGACAGCGGTAGGGTTCTGCTCTCTGCATCGTCTGTCGAGTGTGATAATGCAGGAGAAAGTGCACTTAAAAGCTGGAGGCACCGGCACCCATTCCTTGCCGGGTTGATACTGGTAAGACTGCAGACCTGTCTGACGACATCTTCCGCCCGACCCATCCATGATTTGCCCCTCTTTAGCCTGTCACCCTTTTTTTCTGAATATAGCGTCATGCAGAGGGTGCTGCTCATCTGCACTTATTTTTAAGTATGCACGAGCTCTCCAGATCTTAATCCTGTGTTCCATTGTCGGGAAGTCAAGGAGGTATCTCATTGCTACACAGCTGGTGTCTCTCGTGCAGCCCAAAATGATGCGCATGGCTTCGTTTTGTACCTTTTCAAGTCTTCCAATCTGTGTAGGGCTGACAGTGAGGATGGCCAGGGCATACTCGATGCGTGAAAGCACAAGTCCTTGGAACAGAAGTATTAGCAGTCTTTGCTCGATATTGGCAGTCGCCATGACTCTCATTGCTGACAAACCTTTTCGAGCCTTCGTTATGACATAATCGACATGATCTCTGAAGGACAGGCTACGATCAAGCCTCACGCCAAGATATGTCATTGACTGGGTTCTACACAAAATGCTCCCATCCATTCTTACTGCCGGCAGGTCTGTTTTCACAATATGGTTGTTTAGTGAGAACCAAGTAACCGTTGCCTTTGCAGGGATGACAAGGGCGTCGGCATCAGCACACCATGAGGAAATTCGATCTAGTTCGCCCTGCATATAGTTGGCAACCGCCTGTCTGTCTCGACCCTGTCGATACACGAGGATGTCGTCAACGAATGACAGAGTCCTACCTCTCCCGTCCAATTGTTGTTCAGTAATCGGCACCGTATACACATTGAATAGTACTGGTGACAGTGGTGAACTCTGCGGCAATCCTGGACATATCGTTATCGGCTCAGAAGTCCAACTCCCGCATCTTAGCACCACCTTCCTTTGAAGCAGAACTGCAGCTATCCATCGTACAAGGTGAGGGTGCACTTTCAGTCTGAGGAGGGTTTGCATCAAGTGCTCGAAAGATACTCTGTTATATGCGTCCTCTAAGTCTATGGCGGCCACACATGTCTCTTCTCTGACCTGAAATCCTTCGTAAACATCTTGAGCAAAGACCGCCGTATTCAGCCATGACTCTTTGTTGCGTCTGTACCCTCCAAGTGTGGGCGGGAAGCAGCCGAGCTGTTCCAAGTCCCAAGCAAGTCTGTGTGCTACAATTTTCTCCAGTAGCTTGCCAACAGTATTCTGCATCGTAATGATTCTGTAGCCGCTTATCTTGGAATGGTCTTTGTTCGGTTTTGGCAGCGGCAGCAAGTAGCTGTGTAGCCATTCTTCTTTGACCTGACCCCTCTGGATACTGGTGTTGAATTCTCTGGTCAGTTCTTCCATGTCATCATCTTATATCACCAGTAGGTCACCATATCGGATGCCGTCTGGGCCTGGGGCGGTGTTAGGTGATTTCTTGAGCATCGCACGCAATATCTAAGCTGTGATTTTCCATTCTTCATCTGTCCCGACCCCCTCGCACAACTGAGAGAGTGTCGTTGTGGTCCTTTGGCTGGCGGGCTCGTCTTTCTGGTCAGTCTGTTCTATGTAGCGTGCAAGAAGGGCCTTACCTTTATCCGCATCCGACTTTTTCCATGCGAGGTCTGTGCCTTGAAAGTCTGGAATACCCCTACGTTGTGCAGCACCGTTCATGCTTTTGTGGAGGCGCCAGAATGTCGTAAGAGATCGCTCGGAGCACACCTTCCTGAAGAACTCGTCCCATTTCTCGGCCTTGGCCTGTTTGGCGCAGAATTTGAATAAAGTCGTCGTCCTATCGACCTCAGTCTTCAGGTTCGCCAACTCAACCTGTGGCATGTTAGCCTTTCTGGCCTTTTGCCAGTCTTTGACAGCCTGTCTCTTTCCCAGCCATGCCTTCTCGACCTCTCCATTCCACCATGGTGGCTGCAACCATCTTTCTTGTCTCCTGCGGGAGGAAGTTAGTTTTCTTCTTCTGATTTTGCTTATGGCGTCTTGACCAGTGTTGTCGTACGGGAAGGCATTTGTCTTGTTTCTTTGACTCATGGCCCCGTCTTTCTTGATCAGGATGACACAAGGGTAGTGGTCACTATCGTGGTATCCCAGTGTGCCCCACCGGCACCTTGGTGCGATGGTGGGCGACACCAGAGCCAAGTCAATGACGCTGTCAGAGTCACCTGGTCGAGTGGCTATTCTAGTGACCTTCGCATCATTCAGACAGATTAGGGCAGCAGATGCCAGGGCGTCCTCCAGATCTTCTCCCGTCTATTGGTGATGCAATTCCCCCATTGACTGTCTCTGGCATTGAAGTCCCCACAGTAGATGATATGCCTTTCATCCATATCGAACAAACTCTGCCATTGTCGCACGTCGACCTTCCCATTTCGCGCATAAACGTTCACGATTACAAGCTGCACTGGTGCCATTATTCTTAATGCCTGCACTTGCAGGGCATCACTGTTCCAGGAAGACATATCGATCTCAGACACTAGTATGTTGTCGCGGACCAGAATGGCCTGTCCGAGGTGCCACCTGTTAAAGAATCCCTGAAATCCCGCGACATTGACTGTTCCGTCGCCGAGCTGTGTTTCTTGTATGACTACAGTATCGTTTCCGTAGAGTAGTTTTTCAAGAATGGGTCGGCGTTGACTAAATGATGCACAGTTCCAGTACAGTACTCGAACGTTTCCGATACCCAATCTGTCACATTTTAAACGCCTTCTGCGTGCGCCCGCCCTCTTACCACGTTGTGTCCTTGCGGTCGTCTGGTCGCCATGTTAGGCTTAACTATCGCCACCGGGCGCCGATGATACGCCGAAGGAAGTCCGGGCGCGCGTGCACGAACTCCGTTGCACGGTCCGAACTCCATTTCACCACACACAAAAACCCTTAATCCAAACACATTTCGGAAAAAACACGTTCCATTTTACGGGACGAAGAAATGTCCCGCCATCTTGCTTCAAGGGAACTCACTCCCCTCTACAGTTACAGTCACCCAACCACATCACTATCATTTTATCCTCAATAGTTACAGTCACCCAACCACGTCTCTATCATTTTATCCTCTATAGTTACAGTCACCCAACCACGTCTCTATCATTTTATCCTCTATAGTTACAGTCACCCAACCACGTCTCTATCATTTTATCTCCTATAGTTACAGTCACCCAACCACGTCTCTATCATTTTATCCTCCATAGTTACAGTCACCCAACCACGTCTCTATCATTGTATCCTCTATAGTTACAGTCACCCAACCACGTCTCTATCATTTTATCCTCTATAGTTACAGTCACCCAACCACGTCTCTATCATTTTATCCTCTATATTTACAGTCACCCAACCACGTCTCTATCATTTTATCCTCTATAGTTACAGTCACCCAACCAGGTGTCTATCATTTTATCCTCTATAGTTACAGTCACCCAACCACGTCTCTATCATTTTATCTCCTATAGTTACAGTCACCCAACCACATCTCTATCATTTTATCTCCTATAGTTACAGTCACCCAACAACGTCTCTATCATTTTATCTCCTATAGTTACAGTCACCCAACCACGTCTCTATCATTTTATCCTCTATAGTTACAGTCACCCACCACGTCTCTATAATTTTATCTCCTATAGTTACAGTCACCCAAACACGTCTCTATCATTTTATCCTCTATAGTTACAGTCACCCAACCACGTCATTATCATTTTATCCCCTATAGTTACAGTCTTCCAACCATGTCTCTATCATTCTGTCCTCTATAGTTACAGTCACCCAACCACGTCTCTATAATTTTACCTCCCATAGTTACAGTCACCCAACCACGTCTCTATCATTTTATCCTCTATAGTTACAGTCACCCAACCACGTCTCTATCATTTTATCCTCTATAGTTACAGTCACCCAACCACGTCTCTATAAATTTATCCCCTATAGTTACAGTCTTCCAACCATGTCTCTATCATTCTGTCCTCTATACCTACAGCGACACAAATACGTATCTATCATTTTATCCTCTATAGTTACAGTCATGAAACCACGTCTTTATCATTTTATCCCCCATAGTTACAGTCTCCTCTATAGTTACAGTCACCCAACCACGTCTCTATCAATTTATCCCCTATAGTTACAGTCTTCCAACCATGTCTCTATCATTCTGTCCTCTATACCTACAGCGACACAAATACGTCTCTATCATTTTATCCTCTATAGTTACAGTCACCCAACCACGTCTCTATCATTTTATCCTCTATAGTTACAGTCACCCAACCACGTCTCTATCATTTTATCTCCTATAGTTACAGTCACCCAACCACGTCTCTATAATTTTATCCTCTATAGTTACAGTCACCCAACCACGTCTCTATCATTTTATCCTCTATAGTTACAGTCACCCAACCACGTCTCTATCATTTTATCTCCTATAGTTACAGTCACCCAACCACGTCTCTATCATATTATCCCCTATAGTTACAGTCACCCAACCACATCTCTATCATTTTATCCTCTATAGTTACAGTCACTCAACCACGTCTCTATCATTTTATCCTCTATAGTTACAGTCAATGTAGAATGTGGTTTCTGAGGAAAATGCAAAGAATACCATGGACAGCCAGAAAGACCAATGAACAAGTCCTTCAAGAAACAAATGAAGATCGTAAACTGATCAGAGACATTAGACGTAGACAGTCACAATTTTTTGGGCATGTTATGAGAAGAAATGATTTGGAGAACTTGGTGACAACTGGTAAGATCGAGGGGAACAGACCAAGGGGAAGACCTAGAAACAAGTATCTGGATGGCTTGGCCTTGTGGCATGGTCGAGACAAAAACACGGAACTGATCCACGACTCTGTTGATCGAGTGAGATGGCAGAACATGACCGCCCACGCTTACCGGCATGGCACATGATGATGATGATGATGAGTTACAGTCACCCAACCACGTCTCTATCATATTATCCCCTATAGTTACAGTCACCCAACCACGTCTCTATCATTTTATCCTCTATAGTTACAGTCACCCAACCACGTCTCTATCATTTTATCTCCTATAGTTACAGTCACCCAACCACGTCTCTATCATTTTATCCTCCATAGTTACAGTCACCCAACCACGTCTCTATCATTGTATCCTCTATAGTTACAGTCACCCAACCACGTCTCTATCATTTTATCCTCTATAGTTACAGTCACCCAACCACGTCTCTATCATTTTATCCTCTATATTTACAGTCACCCAACCACGTCTCTATCATTTTATCCTCTATAGTTACAGTCACCCAACCACGTCTCTATCATTTTATCCTCTATAGTTACAGTCACCCAACCACGTCTCTATCATTTTATCCTCTATAGTTACAGTCACCCAACAACGTCTCTATCATTTTATCCTCTATAGTTACAGTCACCCAACAACGTCTCTATCATTTTATCCTCCATAGTTACAGTCACCCAACCACGTCTCTATCATTGTATCCTCTATAGTTACAGTCACCCAACCACGTCTCTATCATTTTATCCTCTATAGTTACAGTCACCCAACCACGTCTCTATCATTTTATCCTCTATATTTACAGTCACCCAACCACGTCTCTATCATTTTATCCTCTATAGTTACAGTCACCCAACCACGTCTCTATCATTTTATCCTCTATAGTTACAGTCACCCAACCACGTCTCTATCATTTTATCCTCTATAGTTACAGTCACCCAACCATGTCTCTATGATTCTAACATCTATAGTATGTATGTGAGGATGGGGGATGTGTGTTTGACTGGGTGGTTGGGTTGAGTGAGTGTGGGAGGGTAGATGAGAGAACGAACAAACGAACCAACGAACAAACAAACTTTATTTTAAAAGGGTAACAAATTGGGCAAGCAGGCCCGTCTTACATTCGGCCCTTTCAATCACTCATCTTTCATTCATCAAATATGCATGTTACATTAACATAGGGGAAAAAACATTGTCAAATGGATTTTGTAAGCATAAACAATGCATATTACGCATGATACATTCACATGAGAAAACAAAAAAAACATTATCAAATGAAAGTTGTAAACATAAACAGTGCATATTGCAATGTTGTGAGACACATCCCCCATCCACCTTCATATCCCGCAGCCACCAACACATCCCCCACCCAGCAACCCCCCCCCCCCCCCCCTCACCCATCCACACATACCTCCACACACTCACATAGAACCAGGCGAACATACATGCCGCCACACACCCACTGATCCCCCACCCACACACATTTCCCCAAGAAGAAGAAGAAGAAGAAGATGAAGAAGAAGAAGAAGAAGAAGAAGAAGAAGAAGAAGAAGAAGAAGAAGAAGAAGAAGAAGAAGAAGAAGAAGAAGAAGAAGAAGAAGAAGAAGAAGAAGAAGAAGAAGAAGAAGAGGAGGAGGAGTAGAAGAAGAAGAAGAAGAAGAAGAAGAAGAAGAAGAAGAAGAAGAAGAAGAAGAAGAAGAAGAAGAAGAAGAAGAAGAAGAAGAAGAACACACACACACATACCCCCGCCAACCCACACATCCCGCACCCACCCACACACACATCAGCCAACCTACACCCACTCACCAACCCAATATTCGCCACCTCTCAACTACACATCCCCACCTATACATACATCCCCACCCATAAACACATCTCCACACCTGCCCACACATATCCCCCACCCATAACCCAAAAATACACACCTCCCACCCACACACTCCCCGCCACCCACATATACCCCACCCACACACATCTGCCGCTCACACACATCTTCTCACAACTACACACCTCCCCCAACCCATACACTCATCTCTCACACACATCCACCCACTCACGGACTCATCCATTAACCACTCACACCCACACATCACCCACGCGCCCATCAACACATGCATCTCTCATCTACCCTCCCACCAACACACACTCCAACCACCCAGCCAAACACACATCCCCCATCCTCACATACATCCTTCAATCACCTGCACATCACACACCTCCCCCACCTCTCACACATCTCCCCTCCCACACAATACTCCACCAATAAACACATCCCCCACACACACACATCCCCCACATACATTCCCCATACACATCCCCGCCCACACATCTCCCCACCCACTCACACATCCTCCACCTACTAACATCCTCACCACCCACACATACATCCTCCACCCACTCACATTTACCCCATCCACACTCACACACTCCCACACACACAGACATATCCCATTCACAGACACCCACCACACTCATCCCCCACACCCATTACACACCCATCCCCCAACCCACACAATCTCCTACACACCCATTCATCCACCCAAACACACACTCCCTACCCACAACCCATCCCAACCCACCAACACCCATATACTTCCAACTATCTTCTCAAATATCCCCCCCCCCCCACACACACACACATATCCCTCACACACACATACATCCACCACCGACTACACATCCCTTCACACATCCACACATCACCCATTAACCCATACACATCCCCCACACACACAACCCCTCCACAATACATTCCCCACACCCCCACACACACACATATCCCTCACATACACACCAATACACACATCCTCACATCTAGACACATACAAGATGCCTCACATGATCACTGAAACTAATAAGAACAAACTCCCACACTTTACACACGATTGTCATGAGAATTCTCGCAATTGCAAGAAGTGGAGAAAAAATTGCACATATACATTATGTAGCGTAAAAATTAGTGATGCAATTCAACTCTCTCGTTTCTCTCTCTCTCTCTCTCTCTCTCTCTCTCTTTCTCTCTCTCTCTCTCTCTCTCTCTCTCTTGCTCTCTCTCTCTCTCTCTCTCTTCTCTCTCTCTCTCTCTCTCTCTCTCTCTCTCTCTCTCTCTCTCTCTCTCTCTCTTTCTCACACTCACTAACTTTCTCACTCACATCACAGTAATGTTATATTATACATGATAAAATCAAGTGGCATACAAAATGATAAGATGTGAATAAAAAAACAAAAACAAACAAACAAACAAAAATATAAGGAATGGCATGTTACAGGACAATCAAGTGGCATACAAAACGATACCTCGTAATATGAAAGATGAGAATACATAAAAAATATGGAATAGCATGTTACATGACATGCATGGGCTCAACTCTCTCTCTCTCTCTCTCTCTCTCTCTCTCTCTCTCTCTCTCTCTCTACATACACACACTTTCACACTCATTTACTCTCTCTCTCTCTCTCTTCTCTCTCACACACATGTACATACACACACCCACACACAACATACACACGCAAATACACACATATACCCACGCACATACACACACCTACACACATCCATATACTTACGCACACGTACTCACATAACAACCGAATATACACTCCCTCGCATACACTGCATGCATGCACACTTACACACACAAAGATATACAATACATACACGAGCACACACACACACACACACACACACACACTCATCCATACACACATATACACACGCACATGCATATAAACGCATATAAACACATGAACGCACACCTTAACACACGTACAGACATACACACAGAGGCACACACAGATACACACATGTGCACACACATATACACCCATACACACATCCAGACATGCACACACATACATCACACTTTCTCATGCACTCTCTCATTCACCCACGCTCTCTCTTTTACACACTCACTCGCTCTCACACTCACTCATTCGCGCACATACACGCATATCCACAAATTCTCCCTCACTCAATCACGCTCCCTTACTTACTCATTTACTCGCTGACTCTCTAACTCACACTCACTCACTAACTTTCACACTCTATCACACAGACAGGCAGACACACAACACAGCCACTCTCTCAGATTCACTCATTCTCTAACTAAATCTCTCACGCATATGTCCACACACACTCACTAACTTTTACACTCACTCAGGCACACGCGCATGCATACTCTCTCACTCTCACTCATATTAATTCTTCCACTCACACTCTTTCTCACTGACTCTCTCACCCAGTGAAGAATGATAGTGGAAAAATGATACTAGTAGGTGACTTATGGAGGCATATAGTCGGTATGAAGTAAGTATTGAAAGAGTTTTCGATTGAATGTGTAGGGACTCATTGGTGCTTTCAGTTCTGGTGGACAAGTGAGCACCAGAATATGCGAAACCAGTTTTGTATAAGTCCCATCTAGGGTTAGGAAGCTGTAATAAATTTAAGCGCTTACTGTTCATTGCATTAGATTGGATTAACGGTAG
Organism: Cepaea hortensis; assembly: GCA_963921405.1. Classification (NCBI taxonomy): domain Eukaryota; kingdom Metazoa; phylum Mollusca; class Gastropoda; order Stylommatophora; family Helicidae; genus Cepaea; species Cepaea hortensis. The sequence goes on along the minus strand of OY992888.1, from coordinate 861,591 downwards.
AAGATACTCTGGGATATTTTCAGATATAATTTTATTCACTAATTTGGCTTTGTTAAAAAGGAAGCGCTTTTGAAGTGGTAGAAGTCTTAGATGGCTGTATAATTTATTACTTTCAACGTGCTTTATGCCAGAAACTAGACGTATAGCGCGGTTTTGAAGCGAACACAATCGTTTCATATTAGATTTAGGGCAACCATCCCAGACTGTGGAACAATAATCGAGAGGTGATTGGATATAGGATGCATAGAATATTTTTCGTGTGCTTTCATCCAAAAAGTGCTGAATTTTAGCAAGTTTGTAAACTTTTTGTGCTATTCTCTTGGTAAGGACGTGAACATGAGGGCTCCAGTTTAAATGTCTGTCAATTAAAAGACCTAATGTTTTATGTTCATTTACATTAATTATAGGTAACGTGTCCACGTGGAGCTCGAGCGGTGTCCCAGTTATGGCTAGAGTCTGTAGTTTTTGTCTGGTCGTTATTAGCATGGATTTGGTTTTGTCGATGTTAATTACCATGCGATTTTCATTGCTCCATCTACTAAGGTTGTCAAGTTAGTTTTGTAAAGAGCTCTCTAAGTCACAAAGGCTCTCTTGACTTGTGTAAATAGTGCATTCGTCCGCAAATAGGTCACACGAAGTATTGAGGTATAAAGGAAGATCGTTAATATACACTGCAAAAAGCAGCGGACCTAGTATTGAGCCCTGAGGCACACCAAAATTAAGTTGTGTGGGTCTTGATAGACAGTTATTGAAGAACACTACTTGTTGTCTGTCAGATAAAAATGACGTAATTAGGTTCACCATATTGGTGCTAGTCTTCATGTGTTTTAATTTTCGAATTAAAATATCATGATCTACCATATCAAAGGCTTTTTTAAAGTCTACAAATACTGCTCCACAAATGTTGCCATTGTTGATACAAAGATGCCAGTTATCGGTCATTTTTGTAAGGGCGCTATGGCAAGAATATTTAGGTCGAAACCCAGATTGACTGTCAATTATTAGATCGTTGTTAATTAAATGATGTTGTGTTATTTTATGCATGTGTTTTTCTAATGGCTTTGATGGCGACGATAGTAAGGAAATAGGTCTATAATTACCCAAGACGCTAATATCAGTTGAGCCATTTTTAAGTAGAGGATAAACTTTAGGAATTTTAAAGGCAGATGGAAAGTAGTTTTTGGACAGGCACTGGTTATATATGAACGTTAAGGACTCACTAATAATTGGTGCTGCACACCGAAGAATTCTATTACTGATACCATCTAGGCCTTCTGAATTTGTTCCTTTGAGATTCGAGAGATATTTATATACTTCTGCAACAGACATCAAGGGAATCTCAGGGGGAATATTTATAGAGCACTTCCCTTCACAGAATGATGACAGTGAACTTAAATTGCATACTGAGTCTGGTATTGAGGACTTTAGATTCTCTATTTCTGATTGAAAGAAGTAACTGAAATCCTCGCATGCTATAGAGTTTGGTATTGCTGACTCTGAAGCGTGTTTCTTTTTGGTTAGCAAGTTAATAGCCTTCCATATATTTGTGTTATTTGATTTATCTACAATCAAATTTTTGAAATGATCTTTCTTTATCCTACGAATTTCATATTTAACTTTATTTCTTAGTCTGCAGTAATTGATAACATCTTTATTTTTGTGTGCTGTATCTCGTTCTCTCATGATTTCGAGAACTTCGCTAGTGACCCACGGGGACTTATGTTGATTCTTGACTCGAACTTCTTTGACTGGCACATGTTTATCATATACATTGTAGACTGTCTTTGTTAAGTAAGCTAGTGCATCATCCGGATCAGGAAGTTGGTAAACATGTTCAAGGGCTGCATTTCTTAGGTCGTCTAAAAATAAATTTTGGTTGAGAGCTTTAAAGTTTCTAAATTTGATGCTTAAATGTTTACTTTTAGGAGTTTTGAACCCAATTTTCGACCATGTACAACATATTGGGTAATGGTCACTAACTGCACTAACAGGAACAGAACATACGGTAATATTAACTGGACAAGTAACATATATATGATCAATTATAGTTGAGGAGGTGTCTGTAACTCTTGTGGGACAATTTATTAGTTGTTTGAAATTGTAAGATAGAATGATATATTCCCATGTCTGGTTGGATTTAGTAATATCTATGTTAAAGTCACCTAATATCATGACTTCTCTACCTGCTGTAAACACCCTATCCATCATTGTAGTGAAACAGTCATACCAACTATACCCAGCGCAGGGATTCCGATATAGGTATCCAATGAGAAACGGTTGCTGGCTGACTGGCTTCACCTCTAACCAAACACATTCTATCTCTTCTATCTCGAGATCACTTCTACGGGAACAGTTGAGAGAATTGGAAATGTATACAGCAATACCTGTCTCTAATTTTTGATTTGCGTCTCTTCAAATTACTTTAACCCCTTAAGAGAGATTTCAGAGTCGGTTATTTTGTCGTTGAGACGGCTTTCTGTGATTCCAAACACATGGAACTGTTTGCACAGTATTACTGAAAGCTCAGGTAATTTATTGAGCAAATGATAGATGTTGAGATGGCCTATATGTAGACTATCTTTGTTGAGCCACTGATCGTAATTGGCGAACATTACACAATGAAAAGATGATGTCGCTTGTGGTAGAAAAATTTCAGAGGTTTTGAAACTTTATTTAGTGGTAGTTAAGACTATTAGAGGGGATAGGAAAATGTCTGTGATGGAGTGACATCATTAAAGCTTGGTGCAGGGCTGCAGGATTGTATTGCATTAGCTGTTGAAGTTGACAATTCCACTGATAAGAGTGTGGATTACCGTCAAACGAGGGACCACTGCTATGAGAGCTACTGGAAGTGCCTACATTGGAAGCAGGCATCGGGGGCACCGCAACATTGTTTAACGGTGTCCCCTTTGACATGCTAGGTGGAGACTGTTTTATGGGCAAGGGGGGAAACAATGCACCATAGTTAGCAACATTGGGATTGGAGCCTGGGTCGCTATTTACGGCCTTGTATTCCTGGGGAATAGGCAAGGGTGGTGTGGGCAGAGGTTGAGTGTTTTCTGAACACTGAGAAATGGCTACAGCCAGAGGTGAAGATCGGTTTACTCCTGTAACTGGTTCTAATTGTTTTGTACGTTCAGGATATTTTATGTTCTTCGCTACTATGCTAGTTCCTAGTTTTGAACAATGTAGTTGATCCTTATATAGTTTTTTTCTTGGGAGCCCCGGACGGCGATGTGAAATACGGGGTATTATTAATGAAAGCATTGTTAGTTTCTTGACAAAATTTATGTAGAGTCAGATTGCCAGCATCGGCAGTACGGTGCTGGAATCCATAACATGGCGGGATGATTGATGAAAAGAAAATAGATGCTTTAGGAAATTTCTTGCGCAACAACACCTCCAATGTAGCGAGTTGTGAGGTGCTTATGATTCTATTGTTCATAATAGTGTTGACACCGATATGGACTGTTCTTCTAATTCTATCATTTACCTTGAATTTCCGCAGTGTAGAGGTCAGTCTGTCAATGTCAGCTCCTGGTAGCGAGTAGATCGAGGTAGTTTCGCTGTCAGAAGATGACATGCGGTCACTATAGATTCCCTTTAGCAGAGAGTCTCCAATGACGACATGAGTTGCACTGTCATCAATTGTTATTTCACGCTGTTGACGCGCCCGTTTGATTTCTTGCCACTGATCGCTGTCATCTTTCATGTGTTCTTGTTTATTATAGTCGTTGCTTGTTTGGGCTGGTTGTTGATGTTCAGTAGTGGTAGTGGCTGAGTTCTTTAACTTCTCGTCTGCTGCTGGAGAGTCTACACTTGAGGCCTGGGACCTATTGCTGATACGCACATCAATGGGGTAGATGGATGGTGCGCATTCTACAGGTTTAGTAGTGTTGCAGCCTGTGGAAACTAACTGTATGTCATTTTGCGACGAACATCCACTGGTCATACACACCTCTGCAGCACTATGGATACTTCCTGTTTGTGCACTTTTGTCAAATGACTGTGCACTCTTTAGTTTTAAGGCTTGGATTGTTGTTTTAAAGGTGTCCTTCTCTTCTCTTGTGTGGGTGTGAGTGGTTGATGGATGAGTACGTGAGTGGGTGGATGTGTGTGAGAGATGAGTGTATGGGTGGGGGGAGTATGTGTGGGTGGGAAGGCGGATGTGTGTGGGTGGGGTATATGTGGGTGGTGGGGTGTGTGTGGGTGGTTGGTGTGTGTTTTTGGATGAGGAATGTGTTGATGGGTGAGGATGTGTGTATGGGTGGGGAGATGTGTGTGTGTGTGTGTGTGTGTGTGTGAGTGTTATGGGCGGTGAGATGTGTAGTTCAGGGATTGTGATTGGGGATTGGAGATCCGGGGGGGGGGGGGGGGGTTGGCGAGTGGGTGGGTGGAGGATGTGTGGGAGGGTGAGTGTGTGTAGGTTGGGGGTGGGAGGGGATGTGTGTGTGTTTGTAGGTGAGAGGTGTGTGGGTGGGGGAGATTGTGTGGGTGGGTGATATGTGTGTAAGTGGGGGATGTATGTGTGGGTGCGGGTTTTGTGTGTAAGTGCAGGATATGTGAGTTGGCGAGAATATGTGTGTGTGTGGGTGTTGGATATGTGGTTGAGGGATGAGTGTGTGGCTGAGTGGTTGGGGGTGTGTGGGTGGGTGGTGGAGGATATGTGGGTGGGTGAGTGTTGGTAGATTATGGGATGGGTGGAGGATATGTGCGTGTGGGTGGGGAGATGTGTGAAATTGGGGGGATGTGTGGGTGGATATTGATGGGTGGTTGCATGCATGTGTGCCTGGATTTGTGTGTGGGTGGGTGGGAATGTGTGTGTGGGGGGTGTGGTGTGTGGGAGATATGTGTGTGTGTGTGGGAGATGGTGTATGTGAGGGTGTGTGTGGGATGTGTGGGTTGGGGGATGGGTGGATGGATGAGGTCATGTATGTGCCTGTGGGTATGTGTGTGGTGGGTGGTGGATGTGTGTGGTGTGGGGGACACGCGGATGGATAGGGGATGGGTGGGTGGGTGTGTGATTTGCCTCATAACATGGTAACATGCATTGTTTATGCTTACAACATTCATTTGACAATGTTTTTTCCCTATGTGAATGCACTATGCACTGATGAACGAAAGATGAGTGATTGCAAGGGCCTGCGTGTCTAATTTGTTACCCTTCGAAAATAAAGTTCGTTCGTTCGTTCGTTCGTTCGTCACCCAACCACGTATTTATGATGCTATCCTCTATAGTTACAGCCACCCAACCGCGTATCTATGATTCTGTCATCGGTAATTACAGCCACGCTACTCGTGTAATCACACACACACACACACACACACACACACACATACACACACACACCGTGTAATGTTGCACTGTGTACCCATCATGTATGTCATCTTATTGTATACATCCTGCTGCCTCTAGCAGTAAATCATGTGTGTTGTCTCGATGTCTACATCCTGTTGCCTCTGGCAGCTCATCGAGTCACCCACTGAAACCAGGATGTTTGATCTCCTGCTGGTAGATCCCACACACCCTACTCCAATCTGTGGGTCTGGTGTCGCACTCCTGGGTTAGGTTAACTTTAACCATACTGTCTGCGTGCAACAGACATACAGACACGTATACAGACAGACGAAGGCACGCGCAGAGAGACACGTAGAGAGACAGATAACAAAATAGTGACAAGCACACGAAGACAAGTACATAGACAGACACCGGTAGACAGAGGTAGAGAATAAGAGACAAGCAGAGAGAATGATAAATTCTGTGACAGAAACAGGCAGACAGAGACAAGCAAAGCACCAGAGACAGGCAGAGAGAGAAACAAGCGGATGATAAATAGACGGCCAGACAGCAAGATATAGACGGCAAATGCTACCCCATCCTGCAGTTAACATTGATGTGCTACAGGTGCTACCCCATCCTGCATGGAGCAGTGGTTGGCTACATGTGCTACACCATCTTGCAGGGAACAATGATGTGCTACAGGAGCTACCCCATATTGCAGGGAACAATGATGTGCTACAGAAGCTACCCCATATTGCAGTGAACAATGATGTGCTACAGTTTCTACTACATTCTGCAGGGAACAATCATGTGCTACAGGTGCTACATCATCCGACAGGGAACAATGATGTGCTACAGGAGCTACCCCATATTGCAGGGAACAATTATGTGCTACAGGAGCTACCCCATAATGCAGGGAACAATGATGTGCTACAGGAGCTATCCCATATTGCAGGGAACAATGATGTGCGACAGGTGCTACCTCATCCTACAGGGAACAATGTGCTACAGGTGCTACCTCATCCTGCAGGGAACAATGTGCTACAGGTGCTACCTCATCCGGCAGGGACCAATTTGCTACAGGTGCTACCTCATCCTGCAGGGAACAATGATGTGCTACAGGTGCTACCTCATCCTGCAGGGAATAATGTGCTACAGGTGCTACCTCATACTGCAGGGAACAATGTGCTACAGGTGCTACCTCATCCTGCAGGGAACAATGTGCTACAGGTGCTACCTCATCCTGCAGGGAACAATGTGATACAGGTGCTACCTCATCCTGCAGGGAATAATGGTGTGCTAAAGGTGCTACCTCATCCTGCAGGGAAAAATGTGCTACAGGTGCTACCTTATCCTGCAGGTAACAAAATGCTACAGGTGCTACCTCATCCTGCAGAGAATAATGTGCTACAGGTGCTACCTCATCATGCAGGGAACAATGTGCTACAGGTGCTACCTCATCCTGCAGGGAATCATGTGCCACAGGTGCTACCTCATCCTACAGGGAACAATCATGTGCTACAGGTGCTACATCATCCTGCAGGGAACAATGTGCTACAGGTGCTACCTCATCCTGCAGGGAATAATGTGCTACATGTGCTACCTCAACCTGCAGGGAATAATGTGCTACAGGTGCTACCTCATCCGGCAGGGAATAATGTGCTATAGGTGCTACCTCATCCTGCAGGGAATAATGTGCTACAGGTGCTACCTCATCCTGCAGGGAACAATGTGCTACAGGTGCTACCCCATCATGCAAGGAACAATGTGCTACAGGTGCTACCTCATCCTGCAGGGAACAATGTGCTACAGGTGCTACCTCATCCTGCAGGGAACAATGTCCTACAGGTGCTACCTCATCCTGAGGGAATAATGTGCTACAGGTTCTACCTCATCCGACAGGGAACAATGTGCTACAGGTGCTACCTCATCCCACAGGGAACAATGATGTGCTACAGGTGCTACATCATCCTGCAGGAAACAATGTGCTTCAGGTGCTACCTCATCCTGCAGCGAATAATGGTGTGCTATAGGTGCTACCTCATCCTGCAGGGAATAATGTGCTACAGGTGCTACCTCATCCAGCAGGGAATAATGTGCTGCAGGTGCTACCTCATCCTGCAGGGAATAATGTGCTACAGGTGCTAGCACATCCTGCAGGGAACAATAATTTGATACAGGTGCTACCCCATCCTGCAGGGAACAATGATGTGCTACAGGTGCTACCCCATCCTGCAGGGAACAATAATGTGATACAGGTGCTACCCTATCCGACAGGGAACAATGTGCTACAGGTGCTACATCATCCGGCAGGGAACAATGATGTGCTACAGGTTCTACCCCATCATGCAGGGAACAATGATGTGCTACAGGTTCTACCCCATCCTGCAGGGAACAATGATGTGCTACAGGTACTACCCCATCCGGCAGGGAACAGTGATGTGCTACAGGTACTACCCCATCCTGCAGGGAACAATAATTTGATACAGGTGCTACCCCATCCTGCAGGGAACAATGATGTGCTACAGGTGTTACCCAATCCTACAGGGAACAATAATGTGATACAGGTGCTACCCCATCCGGCAGGGAACAATGACGTGCTACAGGTGCTACATCATCCGGCAGGGAACAATGATGTGCTACAGGTTCTACCCTATCATGCAGGGAACAATGATGTGCTACAGGTTCTACCCCATCCTGCAGGGAACAATGATGTGCTACAGGTACTACCCCATCCGGCAGGGAACAGTGATGTGCTACAGGTACTACCCCATCCGGCAGGGAACAGTGATGTGATACAGGTACTACCCCATCCGGCAGGGAACAATGATGTGCTACAGGTGCTAGCCCATCCTGCAGGGAACAATAATGTGATACAAGTGCTACCCCATCCGCAGGAAACAATGATGTGCTACAGTTGCTACTCCATCCTGCAGGGAACAATGATGTGTTACAGATGCTACCCCATCCGCAGGAAACAATGATGTGTTACAGGTGATACTCCATCAGGTAGATAACAAAGATGTGCTACAGTTTCTACTCCATCCTGCAGGGAACAATGATATGCTACAGGTGCTACATCATCCGGCAGGGAACAATGATGTGCTACAGGTGCTAGCCTATCCTGCAGGGAACAATGATGTGCTACAGGTGCTAGCCAATCCTGCAGGGAACAATGATGTACTACAGGTGCTAGCCTATACTGCAGGGAACAATAATGTGATACAAGTGCTACCCCATCCGCAGGAAACAATGGTGCACTACAGTTGCTACTCCATCCTGTAGGGAACAATAATGTGATACAGGTGCTACCCCATCCGCAGGAAACAATGATGTGCTACAGTTGCTACTCCATCCTGCAGGGAACAATGGTGTGCTACAGGTGATACTCCATCAGGTAGATAACAAAGATGTGCTACAGTTGCTACCCCATCCGCAGGAAACAATGGTGTGCTACAGGTGATACTCCATCAGGTAGATAACAAAGATGTGCTACAGTTGCTACTCCATCCTGCAGGGAACAATGGTGTGCTACAGATGATACTCCATCAGGTAGATAACAAAGATGTGCTACAGTTGCTACTCCATCCTGCAGGGAACAATGATGTGCTACAGGTGCTACCCTATCCTGCAGGGAACAAAGATGTGATAAAGGTGCCACACAATCCTGCAGGGAACAATGATGTGCTACAGTTGCTACTCCATCCTGCAGGGAACAATGGTGTGCTACAGGTGCTACATTATCCGGCAGGGAACACTGATGTGCTACAGGTGCTACCCTATCCTGCAGGGAACAAAGATGTGATAAAGGTGCCACACAGTCCAGCAGGGAACAATGATGTGCTACAGTTGCTACTCCATCCTTTAAGGAACAGTGATGTGTTACAGGTGCTACCCCATCAGGTAGGGATTAGCAAGAGCTAGTTCGTCCGGCAGGGAACATGGACCGGGTGCCTTTCCTTTCTTAGTGCGATGTAGTGTATCCTCAATTTCCGCTGACACTTACCATTGGTTTGAATATTTACACCCGGTCTTCTATCATCATACAGCTCTTCCAGATATTTCGTCCATCTATTTACGATATCATCTTGTCACATCAATAATCCACGGTTCTTCGATTTTAACCATCCAATGGTATTTCTTGTTTTCCTACCTGTTATTGTATTTATTTGTTGATACATGTAATGTGAGTCATTTCCATAGTTTGTCCCAATGTCCCACTGTTGATTCAGCCATACGTCTTTAGCCACTGTGCATTTATTTACGATTTCTTTATGTATTATATTATATTCTTCTTTATCTTGCTTTTTCTTTCTTCTTTCGTCCATCACTTGCACAATTTCACCTGTTATCCATTTCTTTCTTTGCAGTTCTATGTTTAGGTGGAATGATTTCTTTTTATGTCTTGGATTGATTCCCGCAACATGTCCCATTATTCATCAATTGTGTGCAATATTATCTAAATAACATTATATCTGTTCTTTACAGTAACATTGTATCTTTATCCAATTTATTTGTCTATTTTAAGTAATGATAGATCTAACGTGATGTTCTTCAGGGTTTTATGTTTGCTTTTAAGTCTGATCCTCATCTTCCCTATACTTGGCACATGGTCACTATGTCCAGTTGCCCTGGTCTAGTGTTTGCACCTACTAAACTGCTTCTGAATGTCTTTGCAGTCAATCTGATTGCGAATATTATCTCCAGGGCTTTTTCCCGTGCATAATCGTTGAGGATGTTGTCTGAACCAGGTGTTACCTATTACCATGTCACGGTATTCTGCCCATGCTATTGATCTGTCACCTCTCACATTCCTTTCATCTAGGCCAGGGGTGTCACACTCAGTCTCTCAGCGATCCAAACCTCACATCAACGTAAGGTTTCGGCCGGACAGGATAAACAATTAATAAGCCGAAAATTAAACCTTTTTAAACATTAATGTACATTAAAACAGAAAAAAAAGTTTTAATAATAAAACATCATTGGTATACACATTTTCACTCTTATGTCAATTTGTCAGAGTACGATGTTTGGCATCTTTTCTCTTGGCTACAAGTTCGTTTATATTGGGAGTAAATGAGATGCTCATGATGGACTACAAGTGTTCATCAGTGAGACGACTCCTGTGTGATGTTTTGTTAATTTCCATCACAGAAAACAGGTGCTCACAGAGATATGTACTACCAAACATGATCAAGGTTCTAGCCGCAAGTAGAAGAAGTCGGGGCATCTCTTCAGGAATGAAACGAGTGAACTGTGCAGGCCCCACAGCGTCGTACTTTGCCTTTAGTGTCCCATTACACTGCAGCTCTATTAACTCCATCTACAGGGGTTACAGGTGCAGTTTCCACATCTATGGCAAATGGGTTACGAAACAGCTCGAAATTACCCTTCTGTGCTTCAAAGTCACTAAAGCGCCGTGCGAACTCGGCGCGAAGTACGTTAAGATTTTCAACAAAGTGTGCATTGGGAAACACCATAGCTTTGACTTGGTTTAACATTGGCTGGCAACAAGAAAAGTGAGACAGGTTGCATTGGTGCATGTGTGTCTCCCATAAGCGCAGCTTCACTTGAAATGCCTTCACTGCATCATGTATATCAGTATCAGTGATAAAGTGATCCCGACCCTTGAGCTGCAGGTTCAAGTTGTTGAGATGAGTGGATATTTCAGACAGAAACACCAACTCGCATTTCCATTTGCTATCCCTAAAAACTGTGGAATCTTTTCCTCTACTGTTTACTGTGGGGTACAGTCTATGAGAGAGAAGTTGTTACTGTGGGGTACGGTCTAAGAGAGAGAAGTTGTTACTGTGGGTTACGGTCTTTGAGAGAGAAGTTGTTACTGTGGGGTACGGTCTATGAGAAAGAAGTTGTTACTGTGGGGTAAGGTCTATGAGAGAGAAGTTGTTACTGTGGGTTACGGTCTTTGAGAGAGAAGTTGTTGATGTGGGGTACGGTCTATGACAGAGAAGTTGTTACTGTGGGGTAAGGTCTATGAGAGAGAAGTTGTTACTGTGGGGTACGGGCTATGAGAGAGAAGTTGTTACTGTGGGGTGCGGTCTATGAGAGAGAAGTTGTTACTGTGGGGTATGGTCTATGAGAGAGAAGTTGTTACTGTGGGGTACGGTCTATGAGAGAGAAGTTGTTACTGTGGAGTCCGGTCTATGAGAGAGAAGTTGTTACTGCGGGGTCCGGTCTATTAGAGAGAAGTTGTTACTGTGGGGTACGGTCTATGAGAGAGAAGTTGTTACTGTGGGGTACGGTCTATGAGAGAGAAGTTGTTACTGTGGGGTATGGTCTATGAGAGAGAAGTTGTTACTGTGGGGTACGGTCTATGAGAGAGAAGATGTTACTGTGGGGTCCGGTCTATGAGAGAGAAGTTGTTACTGTGGGGTACGGTCTATGAGAGAGAAGTTGTTACTGTGGGGTACGGTCTATGAGAGAGAAGTTGTTACTGTGGGGTACGGCCTTGGGGAGAGAAGTTGTTACTGTGGGGTACGGTCTATGAGAGAGAACAGAGAAAATAACAACTGGTTGAAAGGGCAAGGAGAAAGAAGAGATGAAGTTGTGATTGTGAGGTACGGTCTATGAGAGAGAAGTTGTTACTGTGGGGTACGGCCTTGGGGAGAGAAGTTGTTACTGTGGGGTACGGTCTTCGAGAGAGAAGTTGTTTCTGTGGTGTAGGGTCTTTGAGAGAGAAGTTGTTACTGTGGGGTACGTTCTTTGAGAGAGAAGTTATTACTGTGGGGTACGGTCTATGAGAGAGAAGTTGTTACTGTGGGATACGGCCTTGGGGAGAGAAGTTGTTACTGTGGGGTACGGTCTTTGAGAGAGAAGTTATTACTGTGGGGTACGGTCTATGAGAGAAAAGTTGTTACTGTGGGATACGGCCTTGGGGAGAGAAGTTGTTACTGTGCCAAGAGCCGGAACTCACTCATCGTGTCCGTCCTCTTGGTGTGGCGTCTAGGTGTCTTGTGTTTTATAAGATTTAGCAGAAATATCTCAATCGGCTCGTAGAACTAATGGACAAGTCTTTCGTGCAAACAACACCAGTTCAACTCGTCTTCAGAGTACAAGATAACCTTTATTACAGTACAGCTCTACACATGGTCGCCATCGTACACCGCCAGCCATTGCCTTTCAGCGTTCTGTGCACGACTTTCCCACACACTGTCTGCCCATAAAGAATCACTTGCACAACTAATCGTTAATTGTCCCGGCTATTACTTTACACTACCGACTGTCACTACCCTTCACTGCTAACCGAGAATATCAATGATATCTACTTACGCACCTTACACTGGTGGCGAGTGTGTCATGGCGTCTCTCTCGCTCGGCCGTGCTTGTCGGTTTGTTCACAACACCGGGTCAGCTCTTTCATCACAACTACTGGGCGCTATTGACTGGCCCATCGTTGGTCATCTTGAAGATGGACTCAGATTTCACAGTAGCTACAACTTTCATAACTGCAACCAGCGTACACGTTTTCAAGCGCAGAAACTTCTCAGCTTTAACATCTTCGACTCACGTCCCAGCTCAGACTGACAATCAAGCACACTGCCTTTCCGCTTTCGCCTCGGCGCTGTCACGGGACGCCTTGGCTCCGCCCACCAATGCTAGCCGCGCTTGGTGTGTTTCTGAACTGTGTCACGAGTTTCTACGCTTGCTGGATGTCGCCTAATCCAATTCATGGCAATATACCCCCCTTTTTAAAAAAAAAATGTTGTAAACATTTTTACTACCTTTACTCAGTCTTCCACTTCTTGACATGAGTTGGATACGTACACACTAGTGTTTGTTTTAGTGGACTCATGGTCGCACACTTTGGTCTCTCTCAATATTCGCACATATCTGTACGTCTGTTGTCAATACATATGAGCCTATCTCTTCCATGATTGATTTAGACTCGTGGCAAGTTTTCATCAATAACCAACATCACAGAAACAAAAAAAAAATATATATATTATATGCGGACACGGCAACCCGTCTACCCCTAGACTTCCGTGTAGTCACAGCCTCCTTTTCAAGTTCAGAGGTTATGTGATCTAGTCTGACGTAGGATCCAATGTATCATCAAACATCCCCAGCAGCTCCTCAATCATGTACTATACATGATCATCCCACTCAATCCAAGCCCCAGGCTCTGAGCAAGGTATATGTGTGTGATTATGGACTATTGCTTTCACTGTCCCTTCTTGTATCAATGGATTGCTCTTGCTTTGACTTTGACATTAGTGAGTTGTCTTTGACCTTGGTGCTGCTATAATGCTTGTAGTGTCTCTCTTCAGTACTTTTCGCTAGGTATTTCTAGTTTGGGGTATGTTTGGTCTCTGTCTGGTAGCTATCATTGCCCATGGATGTTATGGCGATCTTTATGCAGCTTATACCTTTGCCATTTTCAACTATGCCTTTGGCAATAAGACCTTTATCTCACTGAATCATCCTATCTATACAAAGCATACGTGTTCTGTAAAAACCTCTACATACTAATACTATATCCATGTCATGTATACCCATTGTCTCATAGTACATGAATGCGAATTATATTCGATCCTATGTATACATGTTCTACCATTTATCATCCCTGTACATTGAAGTAATAAAGTAATCCAACATCTATATACAACGAGTTTGTTTTCATTTGCATTATTGTGGTTTAAAACATTTATGCAAATGTGTACCTGTTTGGTTTCTCTCAACTGTACATTGTCTTTATTTGGTTTCTCTCAAATTTACATTTCCATTTGTTGTTGTTTCCTAAGTTCTGTGGACTTATCATTCTGTGCTTTACCATTTGCCTTAGTTTGCACATTACGTTTCACATGTACCCACATGTGTCATCCTATTGGGCTTGTAGTTACTCTGTTTGCAACATATGGTTATTGTGCTGTAGAGACAAGTAGCAGACTCATATATGTCTCTCGTACCATCTGTAGTGGATCTTATCAGATCATTACTTCCAGTAGGACTACACAACTTCAAATCTGTGGACATCTGTAACAGTGTATGTAACTATTCATCAATTATCATAATGATGATGGATGAAATGACAAAATGATAATAACACCAAAGGAAATAATAGTTTCCCAAAAATGTTGATGATGATGAACTGATACAAATTATAGTTATAAACTCCTGTGTTACACGTAGACTCTTTGATGATCCCTCGTGAGTTGTAGATCAACCTTGTATTCATTCACCAGCGGCTTGTAACTAGTCTGGTGGTCTATGGACTTGCATAGTGCTCATCTAATGCCCAAGTGATGTAGGACTTCTATCTGCAGCTGCATTCTTAATCTCCATTCAGCTTCAGATACTCTAATACTCTAATAATATTTATTGTGATCGAAATCTTCGTCAGAAGCTGTATCAGCAGATGTTCCAGATTGATTTCTAGCATCACATGTGGGTTGACTGAGACTATCGTCTGTAAGTTTAATAATCTTTTGTGTCTTTTCTTTCCTTTTTTCTTCTGTCAATCCTATACATTTCCAATATCTATTCCAGTTTCTTATTTTAATATCTCTTACCCGTTTATCAATCTGATCTTGAGGAACTTTTTTCTGGTGCCATTGTTTTATTAGTGTGTCTGTTTCAGTATATCGTACGTTTGGTACCTTTGGGGGATTTCTGTTTTCCCAGGTTGGTTTTATATAAACAACGTTATTTGTGTTTCCTTCGTCTGTTTGCAGTATGTCCGGTAGTATGTCTGAATTATCATTGTCTATGTGGTTACTCTGCACTATGACTACTTTATCTTGTTCTTTATCTTTTTCTTGCTGAACTATTGTTGTAGCAGATGTAGTGGTTTTTATTTCCCATGCTTGAATCTCTTGTTGTGTACAATCTTTTATTCCAGGTATGTTACCTAGCATTAGTCCAGCGTACGGGTTTGTTAGCATTGCTGCTTGTATTCTGCCAGTATAGTATGAGCTGTCGATTTCGATCCATGCTGTGTTATACTTTTCGCGTGTTCCACCGAATGTTCGATAAGTTACTGTGTTACCTGTGTAATCTTTCCTTCTAACAAACCTTTGGTTTACCCCTACTACTGATGTTCCAGTGTTTCTTAAGCATGTGGTGGGTATGCTGTTGACAAATACTTTATGGACTTTTAGAGTTCCGCTGCACATGTTCGTATTTGTCTGTTGTGTAGGCATTCTTTGACTATTTACCGGGTTATCACTCTGTTGTCTATTATTTTGGTTTGTAGCTATAGACAATTTACTTGTGGTTTGGTCATGTTCTTCCTTTTTACTAGGTTTGACATCTGTTCTTTTAGCCTCTTTCATCGTTTGTTTCAGTCTACAACTCTTGACTTCATGTCCAAAACTATGGCAAAGATAACATTTTATGTTGGCTTTATAGTCTGATTGTTTGTCTATTATTTTTAAGGATAGATTATTTATGTATGATTCATAGTTTGGATTACTGTCACACATCTCATGTACTCTGTGTTGGTGTTTGCAGTAGTTGCAATCTATCAGTATCCCTCTCTTTGATGTGTTGTATAGTATTTGCTGGTTTGGTTTATGTTGGTATGGTCGCTTAACTCTATTATGGTCCTTGTACTGGTGGTATCTCTTTGATAAATTGTTGCTTTTCTGATTTGACAATATTGCTGAAGCTCCTATTATTATTTCCGGTTGGGTCTCTTCTGTACATATTTCTTTATTTGTGTTGTAGTTTGTTTGTGCTAGTGGTAACCTCATTTTCTCTTTCTCTAACTTCAACTTGTCTATTTGAAATTGTAGTCTTTTTTTCTGCTAGATCTAGCTTTTGTTTTTCTAACGGTAATTGTTTATCTCTTTGTTTTTCTTGTGATTCTCTAAGTTCTTTAGCTGCTGCCCTGTCTTCTGTTATTTGACTTCGAAATTCTGAGAGTTTGTTTTCTGACCATGTCAAAAGTTCTAGGCCTGTGAAACAGAATTTCTCACCAAGTATTACAAAATCTATTAATGTAGACATGTTGTGGTTGTGTACCTGTCTACTATATCTGTGTCAATAACCTATAGCTGAACCCATGCACAATAATTGTAGACACTAACTGTATTAGTGTCTTCAGATAATATTTGTGCTGACAATGGTAAGGGATCTCAATAGCAAGAATATATCTGCGTCAGTGTCGCTGCTGATCTTGCTCTGGTGAAGCCGACTGTGATGAACCTGGTGTACAAATGCGGTACTACAATGATGATAACAACACTGGACAACAATAACGCCTATCAGAAGTGTTAGCTAAATGACATAACACCTGTGGAAAAAAATAATCACGAATAATAGATACATTAATGACGTTAAAGAACAACAAATATTGGACTAGGTTACAAAACAAGACAAAGTTCTTGCTAGCAGTCGATAATTTACTTAAATTCTAAGTCAATTTCGAATGCCAACGGAACGTACTTTTGGGTGATGATAAAATAACCACAAAAGTAGCCCACCAACCTCCCACTAATAATGAGGGTGAGTAAACATATTGATGGAAGGGTGCCTGTTGACAATGGAATACCAAGCAGGACACATATACAAATCAAGTGAAACTAGCTTAACCTGTATAAATTCAGCTCCGGTGTCCTTGATGGCTTGGTCCAGATGCTTGGCTCCACTTCAGGATTCTTCAAAAGATGGTATGGATCAGCTTCACTGCCTTTATGGCTGCACAGGAATCAGTAGACGTTTGCTCTTCAAAATTGGTGATCCTCCAAAAAGTGGTGGCAAAGGTGCCTATTACACTACTGATGGCCCTGGACTACTGGATCTGAAAAATATTCTTCAATCTAGCACTGAGATTAGTTCATTGGAGCACTATAGTGCGTGAAGCACATGAACACGGCTCTAGAATGATAGTTTATGTGGCTGAGTGCCATACTGTTCTGGAATGTTGAATTAACGTTCTTTGTTGTGTTCTTTGCAACTGTACACAGCAGTACTAAGATACACAGTTCATCTAACGTGATGCTTGGCTGAGACGTGAGCTTATTTGTTGTTGTCGATGGTAGCCATCTTGATACCCTTCGACAAGGTCATTCTTTGTCTTCAACACATGGTGTTCACATTCTATCTTTATTACTTGCAGATCACTGTATTTTTCGTTTCTTTCGTCCTGTTTACTCTTCAATACTGCACTGACGAAACCTTCTCCCTTGATTCATTCAAACGGACGTAATGCCCCCACGTACCAAGAGCCGGAACTCACTCATCGTGTCCGTCCTCTTGGTGTGGCGTCTAGGTGTCTTGTGTTTTATAAGATTTAGCAGAAATATCTCAATCGGCTCGTAGAACTAATGGACAAGTCTTTCGTGCAAACAACACCAGTTCAACTCGTCCTCAGAGTACAAGATAACCTTTATTACAGTACAGCTCTACACATGGTCGCCATCGTACACCGCCAGCCATTGCCTTTCAGCGTTCTGTGCACGACTTTCCCACACACTGTCTGCCCATAAAGAATCACTTGCACAACTGATCGTTAATTGTCCCGGCTATTACTTTACACTACCGACTGTCACTACCCTTCACTGCTAACCGAGAATATCAATGATATCTACTTACGCACCTTACACTGGTGGCGAGTGTGTCATGGCGTCTCTCTCGCTCGGCCGTGCTTGTCGGTTTGTTCACAACACCGGGTCAGCTCTTTCATCACAACTACTGGGCGCTATTGACTGGCCCATCGTTGGTCATCTTGAAGATTTCACAGTAGCTACAACTTTCATAACTGCAACCAGCGTACACGTTTTCAAGCGCAGAAACTTCTCAGCTTTAACATCTTCGACTCACGTCCCAGCTCAGACTGACAATCAAGCACACTGCCTTTCCGCTTTCGCCTCGGCGCTGTCACGGGACGCCTTGGCTCCGCCCACCAATGCTAGCCGCGCTTGGTGTGTTTCTGAACTGTGTCACGAGTTTCTACGCTTGCTGGATGTCGCCTAATCCAATTCATGGCAGTACGGTCTATGAGAGAGAAGTTGTTACTGTGGGATACGGCCTTGGTGAGAGAACAAAGAGAAGAACAACTGGTTGAATAGGCCAGGACACATTGTATGATAAAGGGAAACATCTTTCAGCAACACGCTATAAGTCTTTGACATGGAGAGTTTCCGGAAACAATGCTCATGATTAAATTGATGATATAACAAAAAACAACTCTCATGATCAAATTGTTGGCACAACAATAAACAACCCTCATGATCAAATTGATAATATAACAACAAACAACCCTCATGATCAAATTGATGGCATAACAATAAACAACGCTTATGAACAAATTGATGGCATGACAATAAACATTCGATGTCTAAACAGCTTACTGTCAGCAAACACAAAACCTCTGAAGTTGGAGTGGGCTCTCCTGAATGGCGAGGGACACCTTTAACAGGGAAATAAGCCCACTCTCAAAACTCAGTCCCTTACTACTTTAAACAGTGTGTAAGGACTACGCTCGAGTTTAAACATTGTGTAAGGACTACGCTCGAGTTTAAGCGAGCGAACAAAGAGAAGAAGAAGAAGAAGAAAGTAAACACACATCCAGGCTGCAAACGTGACGACACACCAGGGATGGGACAACTCAGACTACATCTGGAGACAAACAGGGCTGCAAGAAATGTCAAGCTGGATTTGGTACTACTTGGATCCAAATAGGAAATTGGTAATTACAACATTACTGTTCAGAATATGTATAATGCAATTGAAAAAAAAAGCAGCATAGAAGAACAAAGAAAATGTTAAAGGTGTAAATATGTCATACATCAAAGGAAATGCCTAAAATAAAGAGGACTGCAAACAAGAAATTCGATGACAGAACAGG
>OY992888.1:712500-837500 GCA_963921405.1 Cepaea hortensis | reverse complement strand
ATCCAGGATGTGGGTGTGTGCGGGTTTATGTGGGTGTGTATGTTGACGTCTGTGTGCGTCTGTGTGTGATTGAGACAGCGAGAGAGAGAGAGAGAGAGAGAGAGAGAGAGAGAGAGAGAGAGAGAGAGAGAGAAAGAGAGAGAGAGAGAGAGAGCGAGAGAGAGAGAGAGAGAGAGAGAGAGAGAGAGAGAGAGAGAGGGGGGGTGGGAATAAACAGCGACACAGGTAAGTATAGAGGATTATAGTTAGTTAGTCGAGGTTCCAACTTCACTGCAACAGGTCGTCCCCATTATGCTCCGTTCCTGTGCCAGTGAATATCACACACTCCCCACTGTCCGCACTGTCCATTGTGAAAAGT
The DNA here is from genome assembly GCA_963921405.1 of Cepaea hortensis. Lineage (NCBI taxonomy): Eukaryota > Metazoa > Mollusca > Gastropoda > Stylommatophora > Helicidae > Cepaea > Cepaea hortensis. Next base: position 837,142 of record OY992888.1, on the reverse strand, counting down.
GGAACAGACAGGAGTCTCGGCAAGCCAGCAGCCTGCACAGGTACACTGTGCATAATGCTGCCACCAGAATGCCAACACAAAAGTCCTCCACGAAAACCACAGTTCATCGTCGATGGAATCGGCAGTCACCAGAAAGACCTCATTGACCCTTGTTTTCTCACAAGGCTCTGTCTCTATCCGCAGGCCGACTCGCCGAAAGCGCCGCACAAAGCACGAACTCCATAGCTCCAGCACCAAATCCCAGGAGTCTCCTGAAAATAGCACTCGTGAACCGAAAAGGTAAATAGTCAATTCAGCAACAGCCGGTAGCCATTGTTCCGAACATGCAGGTCACTGTACAAATAAAAGCGGACATGTAGAAGCATATAACATGTAGAGGAATATAACATTAGCGGGACGCAGAGGTGTTTCCAAGGCACCAGGGCCGGGTTATATACTGGCCAAGACCTATTGACGCGTCCTCGTCGAGCGTCCTGGGCAACAGGTCGCTTCGGGGTCCTGGCTAAAGTCAGTAGGATCGCCGATTCCTCCGAAGTCGGAGAGTGTCTGCCTTTACGGCGAGGAACCACCAGTCTGCACATCAATAAGCCAGACATGAGACAACGGATACTCACGCAAACTTCAGGTCCTGTATGACATCACAATGATGTTGGACAACAGGATGTCTTCATCCGACATACAGGACTTCACGCTGGAGTTCACAGCCATCGAACACAAGCAAGCAAACAGGCAAGCAAGCAAGCAAGCAAGCACAAAACATTAGCTAATGAGCCAATGAACTCCATCTTCAGAACGTTCATAAGTGGATACCTTGAATCGTCTAAGATATTGTCCTTGTCATTCACTCAATTATTCATTCATTCATTCAGTAGCATGTCCTTTGCAGAACTTCGCTCCCATAACAACCTTCTGGAAAACCTCTCAATCATAAGCAAGATGTCCCGCATCCGATACATTCATCTAGAAATCATCCACCTCATGCTGCACCCATCTACTCTTTGGCCTTCCTCTTCCTCTCTTCCCAGGCATAAACCCTTCCATTATTGTTCTCTCCAAACTTTCGTGACGTTTCAACTGACCAAAATATTTCAATTTTCTTTGTTTTATCGTCTTTAATAGCCAGCCTTCTTCACTATTCAACTCTTGAAGTATGGATGCATTTGTTCTTTTCTTTACCTAAGATATTCTTAGACCTCGTCTATAACATTTATATTCAAAGTTATTGTTCTTATCGGTCTTCTTTTATGCATGATTTCTTTCGTACATTATTTCTTTCATACCTTATTTCTTTCAAACATTATTTCTTTCATACATCGTTCCTTTCATAAACATTTTCTTTCATACATTATTTCAATCATACATTATTCCCTTGATACTTATTTCTTTCATGCATTATTTCTTACATACTTTATTTCTTTCATACATTATTTCTTACATACATTATTTCATTCACACATTATTTCTTTTATACCTTATTTCTTTCATACATCGTTTCTTTCGAACACTTTTTCTTTCGTACATTATTTACATCACACATTACTCCCTTGATACTTGTTTCTTTCAAACATTATTTCTTACATACATTATTTTATCAAGATAATAATTCTCGATTTGGAGATATAACTATGTGTTTTGTGCGTGTTTCTTAACACCAATCTGTTCAAATAAGGACGAAACCTTGGCAGGTCCCTCAAACTTGTAGGGAATTTATTTGTTCAATTACTATTGTTTAAGAATTATGGAAGAAATTGAAAGAAAAGCGCAACTATATCATCGTTCACGCTGAAAACACACCGAACAAGTGACAAGCAACAGCATAAATTACGAAACAGAAAGGAAATATTCGCGACTTGGAAAGTTACTGGTCTAGGAAATAAGGAACCAGCTCTCGTAGAGTTTATGGAGGGCAAAAACATCAAATATTCAAATATTAGGACCCACAGATATTGGGAAACAAGGGCATAACACAAAACGAGCACATGAAGGATACGTTCTATTATGGAGTGGCGTCGACCAGCGAGCTACAGCTAAACAAGGAGTTGGTTTTTTGTTACATCCAGAAAAAGCGAAAGCCATTATCAACACTAAATTTATAACGGAAAGAATAATACTAGTACAAATTAAAGAAGGAAATAGAACAACAACATTTATACAAACATACGCCTCATGTAACGACACTTACAGAGATGAAGACAAAGACGAGTATTTTGATAAACTTCCAGACACGCTGAACAGTGTCAGTGAGGCAGATGAGCGTATTGTGATGGGTGATTTCAACGGACGAATCGGCACATGAAGAACACCGTGAGATAAATTCAGCGACAGAGAGACTGACTGTAATAGCAACGGTCAACACCTACTCAACATATTCTCCGAACACGGACTAATAATATCATATAGTTTTTTTCCAACATCGTCGTAGCCACACCAAAACCTGGTATCAATAGATCAAGCATCTCAGATTGACTTTATTCTGCTCTGGAAATCAGATGGAAGATTACTATTGGTGTCAAGAGCACTTACAAATACAGACGTTGATGCTGATCATAAACCTGTCATAATAAAAAAAAAGACTTCAACATACAGGAAAATAAGACACAATAAGATGACAACACATGTCATCAATTATAGGAGGCTTCAGGAAAATACGATTAAAGACGAATTCAATCAAGAAATTAAAAAAAAAAAACACTACATAAGAACATCCCTGATAACTACTCAAGTATAGATAAGGAATGAACAATATTCAAGGCTGCAATGCTGGACACACTGGAAAATAAATATGGAACAAAGAAAGTAGGGTAGGACAAACGATTAAGAACAGCTTGGTGGAACAACGAAGTAATTCTGAACAAAAGACTATGTTACATATAAAACAGCACAACGAAATGCCAAAAGAAAATTAGAGCATCTAAAGATGAATCCTAGAGAATATGCGGTGAACAGATGGTGACTCTAAGCACAGACTACACAGGAGAATTTTATAAACGTGTCAATAAAATGAGAAACAGAGATGCATTCTACAACCCAACCACCATCATAAACAGCAAAAGAGGTATACTGCCATGGTGCAGATGGGTAGAGATCGGGTATCTGATGTGGATGAATTGAAGTCGCTGCTAATGACTGAAGGACACACACGAACTTTGGAAGTAACGACAGGACGATGGCTGTTTCAGGAAATGACGTTTCTCTTCTTACGATTCACATTGTTGCACATGGTCACACAAACATACTATCATTAAACTAATTCACATTAATACTACAACTACCACAACTAACATATCGGCGGCAATAAATAGTTTGCCATTGCCGAACTCATAATTCAGAGCCATGCGTCTGATACCACGGTCTCCGCTCGAGTCACGTCATTTGTAACCGTTCTTTTACTGCTCTGTTCATTTAGAGTGCACACTTCTTTGTGTAAATTCATTATTCATTATTCCCGGTGACAATTATTCAGTATGTTTTGTGTGAACCCGTATGTTTCTCTTATCACCATCGTCTCCCTTCAATAGATCTAATTATAGCTCTTGTCGTGACATGGCATTATTTAATCCACAACAAAGACTAAAAATGTGGGCAGAATACTTTCAAGAACTAAGTAACCCCACTCATAATACATAAAACTTCCCTTTTGTGCCTAAGCGCTATGGACAACAAGAACCAAACTTCATCCCTGTACAAATCAAAGCAGTTATACAGAAAAGTCCTAAAAACAATTTACCAGGTCGAGATGGAATAACCACATAAACAATTCAGGCCTGTGGGCAAACAGGAGTTAAATGTCTAACACGACTTTTTAATATAACATGAGAAGAAAGAAAAGTCCCAGATGATTGGCAACAGGCAATAACAATACCAATATGGAAAAAAGAAAGGCAATATGAGAGAGTGTGAAACATAAAGAGGTATATCACTCCTGAGCCATATAGGGAAAATGTACGCAAAACTATTGGAACAGAGAGCTAGAACCATAATTGAACAACAGTTAAGTAAAGTACAATTTGGTTTTCGGAAAGGTAAAAGTTGCACCGATGCACTATTTACACTAAGAAGAATTTGTGAAAAAACTATCGAATATAGTGACCAGCAGAATATTGTGTTTGTAGATCAGGAAAAAGCTTTCGATAGAGTAGACAGATACAAATTATGGACCATCCTTGAAGACTACGGGATACAAGGGCAACTGCTAGAAGATCTCATAGCCATGTACCACTCGAGCCAAAGTGCAGTGAGAACACAAGAAGGTATATCAGATATGTTCACAGTCAATACAGGAGTGAGACAGGGATGTGTGCTCTCTCCCCCGCTATTTAATATCTACAAGGACAGAATATACAAAGAAGCAAGCCTCGACAAAACAGATTAAGAAATGTTAAAACTCTTTACTTCAGATGAAACAACTGATCCACAGGAAATAAATGAACTTCTATTTGCAGACGATCAGTGCCTGTTTTACAGCGATGAGGGCAGATTGAAAATAATATTAATAATTTGAGTTCAACATGCAGCAGATACAATATGAGTATAAATAAAGCCAAAACCGAAGTAATACAATTTGGCAGATTACCTGGCCCACTAAGTATACAGATAAATAGCACATCTCTGACACAAGTTAAAGAATTCAAATATCTTGGAAGTGTGATCACAGAAGATGGCAGATTGGACAAAGAAATCGAAATCAGATTTCAAAAAGCTAGTGCACTTACATATCAACTATCACCCTTACTGAAACATCAAAATATACCCATGTCTGCAAAATGACAGATAATAAACAGCGTATTCACACCAACCCTATGCTACCAATCTCAAACATGGACTTTATCCAAATCACACGTTTGCAAAATCAACACCTGCGAGATGAGATACCTGAGGAGAGCTGCTAATTTAACAATCCAAGACCGAGTAAGAAATGCTGTTATTGGACAGACAGTAGGATCAATACTCTTGTGTCAGTTTTACCTGAAGGCAGAAGATCAAGTGGTTTGGCCATCTCGTTAGAATGCAACACCATCAACTACCATCAGTGGCCCTACATCAAAGATCATCTGCGACGAGACCAAGAGGACGCCAACAAGCAAATAGATTGACGACATCAACGACATTGCACTATCACACGGAATGACACTATCCAGTGCCGCCCATCCGGTGCTGGAGCGCAAATTATTCCTCCCCACGACGCTTGACGGCAGAAGTGGAAGACGACGACGACGACGATGATGATGATGATGATGATGATGATGATGATGGTACATTATGTCATTCATACATTATATCTTTCATACATTATTTCATTCATATATTATTTCATTCATACTTTATATCTTTCATACATTATTTCATACATACATTATGTCTTTCAAACATTATATCGTTTAAACGTTATATCATCCATATTTTATTACATTCATACATTATTTCATTCATACATTGTTTCATGCATACATTATATCTTTCATACATTGTATCATTCATACATTATTTCATTCATACATTACGTCTTTCATACATTACATGTTTCATACATTATATCTTTCATACATTATTTCTTTCAAATATTATTTCATTCATACATTATTTGATTAATACAATACTTTTTTCAGACTAATATTAGACTACACGACACGATACTCATCATACATGCATTGTACAAACATGGACAATGTTCAAACACCATTACTCCGTTCCTGGTTACTACTTGTACTATTAATTATTGGCATGACATCTGTAATTAGTGAAGTAAGGTATGCTGTACCACAGTGAGGAGAAGGGTAAGTATGCTGTACCACAGTGAGGAGAAGGGTTAGTGTGCTGTACCACAGTGAGGAGAAGGGTTAGCTTGCTGTACCACAGTGAGGAGAAGGGTTAGTGTGCTGTACCACAGTGAGGAGAAGGCTTAGTATGCTGGGATGTATTGGATTATTGTGGTCAGGGGGCAAGGCAAGCACAATAGTCTGCAACTAAGACAGTGTTTACATAGCTCGCGACTGTCTGTGTCTCTATCAATCCTTGTTTACATGGCTCGCGACTGTCTGTGTCTCTATCAATCCTTGTGGAAGACTGTTCTACTGCTGAACTGCGGGGCACGCTAAGCTTGTTTTGTAAAAGTCTATCATAGCCTTGGAAACATCTAATATGGATAATGAAGACACCAACAATAGATTGTACGATTTATGGCCAGGCATGTTTCGCTGCATTTCGTCAGGTACATACTGCAGAAGTTACACAACATCAATTAATTAGATCAATCCTTCAAGCAAAAATATGCAACAAATATATTCAGAATTTATTTTATTTTAGCAAATTAGTCATCTTGTGTGTGTGTGAGTGTCTGTGTGTGTGTGTGTGTGTGAGTGTCTGTGTGTGTGTGTGTGTGTGTGTGTGTGTGTGTGTGTCTGTGCATGCATAAGTGCGTGGTGTGTGAGTGCGTGAGTGCGTGAGTGCGTGCGTGAGTGCGTGCCGTGTCTTTAACTAGCTCTTAGACATTGGAATGAAAGGTTGGCGTTCTATCAATTACGGTTTGTGCTCAACTGCACTTTCTAACGGCATGCTAACCATGTGAAATTGAAGTTTCGTATGTGAAATTAGTGTGAAGTCTTGGACTGCTTGTGATTAACATAGATTGTGCATACAGAGTGACAGTATAGCAAATATCGATCATAGAAACAACATACAATATAAAAGTCACCGAAAAAATACCAGACACTGACAATCACTGAAACAATAGATAACAAAATCAGTCGATGAAACAATAGATAACACACTTATTCAATGGAACAATAGATAGTACAATCAATCACTGAAATAATAGATAACACAATCATTCACTGAAACAATAGATAGTACAATCAATCACTGAAATAATAGATAACACAATCATTCACTGAAACAATAGATAGTACAATCAATCACTGAAATAATAGATAACACAATCATTCACTGAAACAATAGATCTTTCACTGGGACAACATATACTATAACCTTACGCTGAAACAATAGATAACACAATCAATCGTTGAAAATATATATCACACAATCATTCACTGAAACAATAGATCATTCACTAAGACAACATACACCACAAACATTCATAGAAACAATAGATAGCACAATCATTCACTGAAACAATAGACAACACCAAATGAGAGTCATGGCGACTGCCAATATCGAGCAAAGACTGCTAATACTTCTGTTCCAAGGACTTGTGCTTTCACGAATCGAGTATGCCCTGGCCATCCTCACTGTCAGCTCTACCCAGATTGGAAGACTTGAAAAGATACAAAACGAAGCCATGCGCATCATTTTGGGCTGCACGAGAGACACCAGCTTTGTAGCAATGAGATACCTTCTTGACTTCCCGACAATGTAACACAGGATCAAGATCTGGAGAGCTCGTGCATACTTAAAAATAAGTGCAGATGCGCAGCACCCTCTGCATGACGCTATATTCAGAGAAAATGGTGACAGGCTAAAGAGGGGCAAATCATGGATGGGTCGGGCGGAAGATGTTGTCAGACAAGTCTGCAGTCTTACCAGTATCAACCCCGGCAAGGAATGGGTGTCGGTGCCTCCAGCTTTTAAATGCACTTTCTCCTGCATTATTAGACTCGACAGACGGTGCAGAGAGCAAATCCCTGCCGCTGTCAATGCAGAGGTCAACGTGCTTAACTATGAACACTCAGATAGCCCCGAAGTGCACATCTATACAGATGGATCTGTTGTAAAGCAGCAAAGAAGTGCGTGGGCATTTACAGCCCGTTCAGTGGGCCGAACCGTTCAAGAATCCAGTGGTGCCCACTCTATGACCACGAGCAGCATGACGATGGAGGTGATGGCAGTTACACAGGCTTTCATATGGCTGGAATCACAGCATTATACCAACGTGTGTGTACTAAGTGATTCAATGAGCATGATTCAGAAGGTCGAAGCTGGGTCTGTACGTAGACAGTGGACTGAGTCGCTGCGGACGTCTGTTGTCCGTAAAGTCATCTTCATCTTCGTCCCGGGACATGCGGGAGTCGAGGGAAATGGACGAGCAGATAAACTGGCTGGCTCTGCACCCCCTGTAGATGGCCAGCCCATGGATCGTGCGATGTTATTAACTTCCTTAAAGATATGCCGAGAACAGAGGACTTTGACGTCAGTGAATCCACATCGCTGTCCAGGATGAAAGACTTGGGAGTAAGAATCGGCCCGGCCAGATGCGAGAGGTACATCGGGAAAACGAGGTGCCTCGTCAACCAACACAGAACTGGCACTATTAGCCACAGGACGCTGATGCATATGCTGGGGGGGGGGGGGAAGGATCTGAGCACCTATGGACCTGTCCGGAGTGCAATGAAGATACATCAACTGATAACTAACTAACTAATAATTAATTTCACCATCATTCACTGAAACAATAGATACCACATTCATTCACGGAGACAACATATACCACAACCTTTCGATGAAACAATAGATAACACAATCATTGAAAGAAAAAATAGATAACACAATCATTCACTGTAGCAAAATATAACACAATCATTTACTGAAACAATAGATAAAACAATTATTCACGGATAAATACTGAAGTATCTGGGAATCACATTTGACAGGAGTCTGTCCTTCAAGGATCATGTGGAGACGATTGTAACAAGATCTCAAAAGGGACTCAATGCACTTAAAACTATGGCTACAATGGACATAGAGCAGAGAATGCTTTTCACACTATACCAGCACTTGATCCTCTCAGTGATTGATTATGGACTAATACTTCTCACTGTCTCAAAGAGTCAGCTGGTGAAATTGGAGCGCATACAGAAGGAAGCTATGCGGGTTATTCTGGGACGCATTAGAGACAACCCAGGAGTGTGTATGCGTTACATCCTTGGTTTGCCGACTGATGCTGGTAGGCACAAGGTGATGCAGGCGAAGGCATACCTCAGAGTAGCTGCAGACACAGATCACTCGTTGCATGCGGCGCTGGACGCAGTTAAGGGTCAGAGACTGAAAAGAGGGAAATCATGGATGGCTCAGGCGGAGGATACGATCAGACAGGTGTGCCCCTTGGAGAACATTAGGCGAGGAGAGGAGTGGGTTAGAGTGTCAGCGGAGCAGTCAGACTTGTGCAGAGTTATAATCACATTAAGCCGGGAGTGCAGGGAGTGGCCAGCAGGGGCCACGGAAGTGGAAATCCAGCAACTAATTCAGGATAATGCTTTTACCAAACGACGTTTGGTGCAGGAGAGCCTGGCATATGATACCACAACATCCAGCTTAAGAATGGAAGTGGAGGCGGTCAGTGGAGTTTTCCGCTGGATGGAGAACACGATACATACACACATCGTGATTGTAACTGACTCAGAAAGCATGCTGAGGAGGGTGAGGACAGGCAGGCTTCGTGCAGAGTGGCTTGCTTTGCTTCGGAGGTCACAGGTAGCAAACATCACCTGGATCTTTTCTCCTGGGCATGCTGGTGTGCTGGGGAATGAACAGGCGGACAGGTTGACTGGCTCGGCAAAATTTGGTGGAGTATTGATACATGACAAGGCAGACGTGGTTGCAGCCTTGCGGGAGCACGTGTACACCTCGGAGGAGCAAATAGATCACCATGGTCTGGCAAGAATGAGACAACGAGGAGTGACGAGGGGATCTGGCTGACGCTCGACGCTCAGAGGAATGGCGAGACGGACATATAATCAGATTGTTACTGGAACTATTGGTGTTGGAACTCTTCGCTGGCTGCTGAAGATGGGGACGGAGCGCTTGTGGGAATGCCCCGAATGCTGTCATGTCTGTTCCTAAATCAATCAATCAATCAATCAATCAATCAATCAATCAATCACGGATACAATAGATACGGCAATCATTCCCTGATAAAACATATGCCACAACCATTCTCTGAAACATTAGATAACACAGTATTTCACTAAACCAATAGATATTAAAATCATTCACTGAGTCATCATATATTAGAACCATGTACTGAAACAATAGACAACACAATCATTCGCTGTATCAATAGATAACACAATCATTCACTGAAACAACATACATCACAACCATTCGCTGAAATAATAGATAGCACAATCATTCACTGAAATTATAGATACCACGATCATTCTCGGAAACAACAGATAACTGAATCATTCACGGATACGAAATAAAATACAACGATTCTCTGAAACAATAGATAACACAGTCATTCCCGAATACCACAGATAACACAACCATTCAATGAAACAGTAGATAACACAACAATTCTCTGAAACAATAGATAACATATCATTCGCTGATTCAATAGATAAGACAGTTCTTGTGCGGATACAGCAGATAGACCGATCATGAAATAAAGCAAGAGATAAGAATATATGTTCCTGCATCCAGTGACGTCCGGACCCGGAAGCTGTGTGTCGTGGCCAGGGTTGCCAGATCATCGTGACCCCCCCCCCCCCCCCCCCCCTCCCAAAAAAAAAGCCAAGTCACGAAATAAAAAATCCAAAAAAAAGCCAAACATTGCCCAGTAAAAAGATATATTAAAAATATACTTACATCACATGAATACCTCTTCTTCAAATAAGTATTCCTCTTCATTGTTGAGAAACTCAGTACTGGATACATTAGAATATACAATTCCAGCTTTGAAATCATTCAACATTTTGGATGAAGGAACAAATTCATTACAGCACTTGTTTGAAGATAATAGTTCTGCTCTAATTCTAATAATTGCTTCTAAGAGAGACAGCTAAAAGTCTTGCTTTGGTTTTTATGCATGTTAAAAGTGAGAACATCCTCTCAACTGCAGCATTGCTAATTGGTGTTATTAAGCAAGTAAGAGCAAACGAAGCAAGCTCTTTAAATTGGGGATGTTTCATGACTCCTTGCCAGAACTGCTCTGTATCTTTAGGCAGTCCATTTTCTTTAAATTGTTCTTCTTCCTTCCAATCTATAAAAGGAAATTTTCTGTATTGTTCTTCATTAATAGTGTGGTGGTTTTCTTCAGCCAAATTCAAAAAGGGCAATTTCGAAAATATTGGTCTAGAAGCCTGGTTTAAGATTATTCCAGGGCTAAAATTGGTTAGATCTTTAAATATATTTCTTGCTGAAGGAAGCCGCTTTCTAAATTGATCAAGTGTTTCCTCTAGCATGAATAAGCATCTTTCTTTGAGATCTAAGACCTCTTGTTGGCAATTAATTTTTGTATCAGAACTTTTCTGAATGTAGTTATCACACTCTGACAGGAACTTGATGTCAAAATCAACATAAGAAATATATTTTTTCTTATTTTGTATCATAAATCCTACTATTAAGACTCTTATAATGCAAAAATAGTTCTTCATGTAATTCGTAAGGATCTGCCTTACTTTTCTGAAAAAAGGCTATTTAATTAACCTTTCGAATTCCTGCACAATAGGGGTTGTAAAATGAAAATAAAGGTAGTTTCTTTGATCTAGAAGCATTTCCTTTATAAGTCGTGACCTAAATTTAGTGTCATAATTTGCTAATTTAGCAGAAATGAAATAAGCCTTGAGTTCTTGCCAATTCATTAGAATGTTGAACATTACTTTTCCCCGGACAAGCCAGCGCGTAGAAGAAATTTTCTCAAAAGGAAGTGGTGCAGTTCTAGCTTGCTGAAATTCTGTCGATGAGTTCATAATTTTGAATAAATCTTTAAATGCTTCTCGTCTTAGATTGCTATGTCTAAACCAATTTGGTATTTCTGTCAGCAAAAATCCAATGTTTGAAGGTAGTTTTGACACTGCATATTTGATGCACAATGCTAATGAATGGCAAACACACTTATACTGAACACATGAACGAGATACATCTGTCATTCTGGACCAAACTGAATTGTTGCATCCAACCATACTGGAAGCACCATCGGATGCAAAACCAATGCAATTTTTTAATGATTGATTACATTTTTCAATTTCAATGTTAATCAAATTAAATATATTCTCTCCTGTAGCCTCCTGAACTGGAATCAAACCTAGAAAACTAGTAGTAATTTCATTTCTTTTATCGCTGAGATATCTAACAAAAATACAAAAATACTTGTGGGTCGAGACATCAGTGGACTCATCAATGACGAGTTTATCTTCTTGTTTTGCAGATCTAGAATTAGATGAGATCTTAAAGACGGTGAAATAACATTTCATATTAGTGATATGCACTTCGTTCGGTGTAATTTTATCTGACCAAGAGTGCTGCCGCATCCATGGGCTACCATAATTTCACCTAAGTGATCGATGGTGTGTATGGCACTATGGCCGGCCATGCTAACAGCAATTTGTAACTCTGCTAATTTGATTTTATCATCAATTTTCGAGCTTATTGTCACCACTGAAAGTGGTTTTTGTGAAGAAGATGGCGCGCTCCGCTTGTGTTTTTCTGTTGCATGATTTGCGAGATTTGAAAATCTTGGAACAATATTACAATAGCACAATTTGCAACATGCCTGTTCAGAACCGTCAGTGGATATCTTGAGCCACACAAATGTCTTTTCCCGTTGATCATTATATTTCAGATTAGTATCATAAGATGGTTTCCACTTTGGCATGATAATAGGCTCAATAATAAGAAATACTTGCGACTTGTGATGAAGGTATAATGCATTTGAAAACTGAATTAAACAGTAAGATAGGTGGCGGCGCAATGCATCAGTGCGCATAGAACAGGACCAGGTACAAATACAGTACGAAAACCGTACGTGTTTAATACAAAAATTAACGTTTTATTTTTTAAATTTCAATGTTTTAAAACATTTGTAAACGTTTTAACTTTTAAAAAAGCCAAGAAAAAATCCAAAACGCCAAACTGATTTTATGGCGCCAAACCTGTTTTAAAAAAGCCAAATTAGATAAATTTGGAGTTAAAAAAGCCAATCTGGTCACCCTGGTCGTGGCAGCAGCGCCTGGTGGTGGTTGTGTTATGTGCTGACGTGCGGGCTGCGTTGCTACAACGATCAGATATGTATTTGCAACACAATGAAACAAGGCAGGCTGACAACATATTGGTTGATCAGACTGTGTAGTGTCGGTCCGGGCAAAGGCATTCGCACAACGATCAGATATGTATTTGCAACACAATGAAACAAGGCAGGCTGACAACATATTGGTTGATCAGACTGTGTAGTGTCGGTCCGGGCAAAGGCATTCGCACAACGATCAGATATGTATTTGCAACACAATGAAACAAGGCAGGCTGACAACATATTGGTTGATCAGACTGTGTAGTGTCGGTCCGGGCAAAGGCATTCGCACAACGATCAGATATGTATTTGCAACACTATGAAACAATGCAGGTTGACAACATTTTGGTTGATCAGACTGTGTAGTGTCGGTCCGGGCAAAGACATTCGCACAACGATCAGATATGTATTTGCAACACAATGAAACAATGCAGGTTGACAACATATTGGTTGTTCAGACTGTGTAGTGTCGGTCCGGGCAAAGGCATTCGCACAACGATCAGATATGTATTTGCAACACAATGAAACAAGGCAGGTTGACAACATATTGGTTGACCAGTCTGTGTAGTGTCGGTCCGGGCAAAGGCATTTGCACAACGATCAGATATGTATTTGCAACACAATGAAACAAGACAGGCTGACAACATATTGGTTGATCAGACTGTGTAGTGTCGGTCCGGGCAAAGGCATTCGCACAACGATCAGATATGTATTTGCAACACAATGAAACAAGGCAGGTTGACAACATATTGGTTGATCAGACTGTGTAGTGTCGGTCCGGGCAAAGGCATTCGCACAACGATCATATATGTATTTGCAACACAATGAAACAAGGCAAGCTGACAACATATTGGTTGATCAGACTGTGTAGTGTCGGTCCGGGCAAAGGCATTCGCACAACGATCAGATATGTATTTGCAACACAATGAAACAATGCAGACTGACAACATATTGGTTGATCAGACTGTGTAGTGTCGGTCCGGGCAAAGGCATTCGCACAACGATCAGATATGTATTTGCAACACAATGAAACAAGGCAGGCTGACAACATATTGGTTGATCAGACTGTGTAGTGTCGGTCCGGGCAAAGGCATTCGCACAACGATCAGATATGTATTTGCAACACAATGAAACAATGCAGGTTGACAACATTTTGGTTGATCAGACTGTGTAGTGTCGGTCCGGGCAAAGGCATTCGCACAACGATCAGATATGTATTTGCAACACAATGAAACAAGGCAGGCTGACAACATATTGGTTGATCAGACTGTGTAGTGTCGGTCCGGGCAAAGGCATTCGCACAACGATCAGATATGTATTTGCAACACAATGAAACAATGCAGGTTGACAACATTTTGGTTGATCAGACTGTGTAGTGTCGGTCCGGGCAAAGGCATTCGCACAACGATCAGATATGTATTTGCAACACAATGAAACAAGGCAGGCTGACAACATATTGGTTGATCAGACTGTGTAGTGTCGGTCCGGGCAAAGGCATTCGCACAACGATCAGATATGTATTTGCAACACAATGAAACAATGCAGGTTGACAACATTTTGGTTGACCAGACTGTGTAGTGTCGGTCCGGGCAAAGGCATTCGCACAACGATCAGATATGTATTTGCAACACAATGAAACAAGGCAGGTTGACTACATATTGGTTGATCAGACTGTGTAGTGTCGGTCCGGGCAAAGGCATTCGCACAACGATCAGATATGTATTTGCAACACAATGAAACAAGGCAGGCTGACAACATATTGGTTGATCAGACTGTGTAGTGTCGGTCCGGGCAAAGGCATTCGCACAACGATCAGATATGTATTTGCAACACAATGAAACAATGCAGACTGACAACATATTGGTTGATCAGACTGTGTAGTGTCGGTCCGGGCAAAGGCATTCGCACAACGATCAGATATGTATTTGCAACACAATGAAACAAGGCAGGCTGGCAACATATTGGTTGATCAGACTGTGTAGTGTCGGTCCGGGCAAAGGCATTCGCACAACGATCAGATATGTATTTGCAACACAATGAAACAATGCAGGTTGACAACATATTGGTTGATCAGACTGTGTAATGTCGGTCCGGGCAAAGGCATTCGCACAACGATCAGATATGTATTTGCAACACAATGAAACAAGGCAGGTTGACAACATATTGGTTGTTCAGACTGTGTAGTCTCGGTCCGGGCAAAGGCATTCGCACAACGATCAGATATGTATTTGCAACACAATGAAACAAGGCAGGTTGACAACATATTGGTTGATCAGTCTGTGTAGTGTCGGTCCGGGCAAAGGCATTCGCACAACGATCAGATATGTATTTGCAACACAATGAAACAAGGCAGGTTGACAACATATTGGTTGATCAGACTGTGTAGTGTCGGTCCGGGCAAAGGCATTCGCACAACGAGCAGATATGTATTTGCAACACAATGAAACAAGGCAGGCTGACAACATATTGGTTGATCAGTCTGTATAGTGTCGGTCCGGGCAAAGGCATTCGCACAACGATCAGATATGTATTTGCAACACAATGAAACAATGCAGGTTGACAACATATTGGTTGATCAGACTGTGTAGTGTCGGTCCGGGCAAAGGCATTCGCACAACGATCAGATATGTATTTGCAACACAATGAAACAAGGCAGGTTGACAACATATTGGTTGATCAGACTGTGTAGTGTCGGTCCGGGCAAAGGCATTCGCACAACGATCAGATATGTATTTGCAACACAATGAAACAAGGCAGGCTGACAACATATTGGTTGATCAGACTGTGTAGTGTCGGTCCGGGCAAAGGCATTCGCACAACGATCAGATATTTATTTGCAAAACAATGAAACAAGGCAGGTTGACAACATATTGGTTGATCAGACTGTGTAGTGTCGGTCCGGGCAAAGGCATTCGCACAACGATCAGATATGTATTTGCAACACAATGAAACAAGGCAGGTTGACAACATATTGGTTGATCAGACTGTGTAGTGTCGGTCCGGGCAAAGGCATTCGCACAACGATCAGATATGTATTTGCAACACAATGAAACAAGACAGGCTGACAACATATTGGTTGATCAGACTGTGTAGTGTCGGTCCGGGCAAAGGCATTCGCACAACGATCAGATATTTATTTGCAAAACAATGAAACAAGGCAGGTTGACAACATATTGGTTGATCAGACTGTGTAGTGTCGGTCCGGGCAAAGGCATTCGCACAACGATCAGATATGTATTTGCAACACAATGAAACAAGGCAGGTTGACAACATATTGGTTGATCAGACTGTGTAGTGTCGGTCCGGGCAAAGGCATTCGCACAACGATCAGATATGTATTTGCAACACAATGAAACAAGACAGGCTGACAACATATTGGTTGATCAGACTGTGTAGTGTCGGTCCGGGCAAAGGCATCCGCACAACGATCAGATATGTATTTGCAACACAATGAAACAATGCAGGTTGACAAAATATTGGTTGTTCAGACTGTGTAGTGTCGGTCCGGGCAAAGGCATTCGCACAACGATCAGATATGTATTTGCAACACAATGAAACAAGGCAGGTTGACAACATATTGGTTGATCAGTCTGTGTATTGTCGGTCCGGGCAAAGGCATTCGCACAACGATCAGATATGTATTTGCAACACAATGAAACAAGGCAGGCTGACAACATATTGGTTAACCAGACTGTGTAGTGTCGGTCCGTGCAAAGGCATTCGCACAACGATCAGATATGTATTTGCAACACAATGAAACAAGGCAGGTTGACAATATATTGGTTGATCAGACTGTGTAGTGTCGGTCCGGGCAAAGGCATTCGCACAACGATCAGATATGTATTTGCAACACAATGAAACAAGGCAGGCTGACAACATATTGGTTGATCAGACTGTGTAGTGTCGGTCCGGGCAAAGGCATTCGCACAACGATCAGATATGTATTTGCAACACAATGAAACAATGCAGGTTGACAACATATTGGTTGATCAGACTGTGTAGTGTCGGTCCGGGCAAAGGCATTCGCACAACGATCAGATATGTATTTGCAACACAATGAAACAAGGCAGGCTGACAACATATTGGTTGATCAGACTGTGTAGTGTCGGTCCGGGCAAAGGCATTCGCACAACGATCAGATATGTATTTGCAACACAATGAAACAATGCAGGTTGACAACATATTGGTTGATCAGACTGTGTAGTGTCGGTCCGGGCAAAGGCATTCGCACAACGATCAGATATGTATTTGCAACACAATGAAACAAGGCAGGTTGACAACATATTGGTTGATCAGACTGTGTAGTGTCGGTCCGGGCAAAGGCATTCGCACAACGATCAGATATGTATTTGCAACACAATGAAACAAGGCAGGCTGACAACATATTGGTTGATCAGACTGTGTAGTGTCGGTCCGGGCAAAGGCATTCGCACAACGATCAGATATGTATTTGCAACACAATGAAACAAGGCAGGTTGACAACATATTGGTTGATCAGACTGTGTAGTGTCGGTCCGGGCAAAGGCATTCGCACAACGATCAGATATGTATTTGCAACACAATGAAACAAGGCAGGCTGACAACATATTGGTTGATCAGACTGTGTAGTGTCGGCCCGGGCAAAGGCATTCGCACAACGATCAGATATTTATTTGCAACACAATGAAACAAGGCAGGCTGACAACATATTGGTTGATCAGACTGTGTAGTGTCGGTCCGGGCAAAGGCATTCGCACAACGATCAGATATGTATTTGCAACACAATGAAACAATTCAGGTTGACAACATATTGTTTGATCAGACTGTGTAGTGTCGGTCCGGGCAAAGGCATTCGCACAACGATCAGATATGTATTTGCAACACAATGAAACAAGGCAGGTTGACAACATATTGGTTGATCAGACTGTGTAGTGTCGGTCCGGGCAAAGGGATTCGCACAACGATCAGATATGTATTTGCAACACAATGAAACAAGGCAGGCTGACAACATATTGGTTGATCAGACTGTGTAGTGTCAGTCCGGGCAAAGGCATTCGCACAACGATCAGATATTTATATGCAACACAATGAAACAAGGCAGGTTGACAACATATTTGTTGATCAGACTGTGTAGTGTCGGTCCGGGCAAAGGCATTCGCACAACGATCAGATATGTATTTGCAACACAATGAAACAAGGCAGGTTGACAACATATTGGTTGATCAGACTGTGTAGTGTCGGTCCGGGCAAAGGCATTCGCACAACGATCAGATATGTATTTGCAACACAATGAAACAAGGCAGGCTGACACTATATTGGTTGATCAGACTGTGTAGTGTCGGTCCGGGCAAAGGCATTCGCACAACGATCAGATATGTATTTGCAACACAATGAAACAAGACAGGCTGGCAACATATTGGTTGATCAGACTGTGTAGTGTCGGTCCGGGCAAAGGCATTCGCACAACGATCAGATATGTATTTGCAACACAATGAAACAAGGCAGGTTGACAACATATTGGTTGATCAGACTGTGTAGTGTCGGTCCGGGCAAAGGCATTCGCACAACGATCAGATATGTATTTGCAACACAATGAAACAATGCAGGTTGACAACATATTGGTTGATCAGACTGTGTAGTGTCGGTCCGGGCAAAGGCATTCGCACAACGATCAGATATGTATTTGCAACACAATGAAACAAGGCAGGCTGACAACATATTGGTTGATCAGACTGTGTAGTGTCGGTCCGGGCAAAGGCATTCGCACAACGATCAGATATGTATTTGCAACACAATGAAACAATGCAGGTTGACAACATATTGGTTGATCAGACTGTGTAGTGTCGGTCCGGGCAAAGGCATTCGCACAACGATCAGATATGTATTTGCAACACAATGAAACAAGGCAGGTTGACAACATATTGGTTGATCAGACTGTGTAGTGTCGGTCCGGGCAAAGGCATTCGCACAACGATCAGATATGTATTTGCAACACAATGAAACAAGGCAGGTTGACAACATATTGGTTGATCAGACTGTGTAGTGTCGGTCCGGGCAAAGGCATTCGCACAACGATCAGATATGTATTTGCAACACAATGAAACAAGGCAGGCTGACAACATATTGGTTGATCAGACTGTGTAGTGTCGGTCCGGGCAAAGGCATTCGCACAACGATCAGATATGTATTTGCAACACAATGAAACAAGGCAGGTTGACAACATATTGGTTGATCAGACTGTGTAGTGTCGGTCCGGGCAAAGGCATTCGCACAACGATCAGATATGTATTTGCAACACAATGAAACAAGGCAGGCTGACAACATATTGGTTGATCAGACTGTGTAGTGTCGGCCCGGGCAAAGGCATTCGCACAACGATCAGATATTTATTTGCAACACAATGAAACAAGGCAGGCTGACAACATATTGGTTGATCAGACTGTGTAGTGTCGGTCCGGGCAAAGGCATTCGCACAACGATCAGATATGTATTTGCAACACAATGAAACAATTCAGGTTGACAACATATTGTTTGATCAGACTGTGTAGTGTCGGTCCGGGCAAAGGCATTCGCACAACGATCAGATATGTATTTGCAACACAATGAAACAAGGCAGGTTGACAACATATTGGTTGATCAGACTGTGTAGTGTCGGTCCGGGCAAAGGGATTCGCACAACGATCAGATATGTATTTGCAACACAATGAAACAAGGCAGGCTGACAACATATTGGTTGATCAGACTGTGTAGTGTCAGTCCGGGCAAAGGCATTCGCACAACGATCAGATATTTATATGCAACACAATGAAACAAGGCAGGTTGACAACATATTTGTTGATCAGACTGTGTAGTGTCGGTCCGGGCAAAGGCATTCGCACAACGATCAGATATGTATTTGCAACACAATGAAACAAGGCAGGTTGACAACATATTGGTTGATCAGACTGTGTAGTGTCGGTCCGGGCAAAGGCATTCGCACAACGATCAGATATGTATTTGCAACACAATGAAACAAGGCAGGCTGACACTATATTGGTTGATCAGACTGTGTAGTGTCGGTCCGGGCAAAGGCATTCGCACAACGATCAGATATGTATTTGCAACACAATGAAACAAGACAGGCTGGCAACATATTGGTTGATCAGACTGTGTAGTGTCGGTCCGGGCAAAGGCATTCGCACAACGATCAGATATGTATTTGCAACACAATGAAACAAGGCAGGTTGACAACATATTGGTTGATCAGACTGTGTAGTGTCGGTCCGGGCAAAGGCATTCGCACAACGATCAGATATGTATTTGCAACACAATGAAACAATGCAGGTTGACAACATATTGGTTGATCAGACTGTGTAGTGTCGGTCCGGGCAAAGGCATTCGCACAACGATCAGATATGTATTTGCAACACAATGAAACAAGGCAGGCTGACAACATATTGGTTGATCAGACTGTGTAGTGTCGGTCCGGGCAAAGGCATTCGCACAACGATCAGATATGTATTTGCAACACAATGAAACAATGCAGGTTGACAACATATTGGTTGATCAGACTGTGTAGTGTCGGTCCGGGCAAAGGCATTCGCACAACGATCAGATATGTATTTGCAACACAATGAAACAAGGCAGGTTGACAACATATTGGTTGATCAGACTGTGTAGTGTCGGTCCGGGCAAAGGCATTCGCACAACGATCAGATATGTATTTGCAACACAATGAAACAAGGCAGGTTGACAACATATTGGTTGATCAGACTGTGTAGTGTCGGTCCGGGCAAAGGCATTCGCACAACGATCAGATATGTATTTGCAACACAATGAAACAAGGCAGGCTGACAACATATTGGTTGATCAGACTGTGTAGTGTCGGTCCGGGCAAAGGCATTCGCACAACGATCAGATATGTATTTGCAACACAATGAAACAAGGCAGGTTGACAACATATTGGTTGATCAGACTGTGTAGTGTCGGTCCGGGCAAAGGCATTCGCACAACGATCAGATATGTATTTGCAACACAATGAAACAAGGCAGGCTGACAACATATTGGTTGATCAGACTGTGTAGTGTCGGCCCGGGCAAAGGCATTCGCACAACGATCAGATATTTATTTGCAACACAATGAAACAAGGCAGGCTGACAACATATTGGTTGATCAGACTGTGTAGTGTCGGTCCGGGCAAAGGCATTCGCACAACGATCAGATATGTATTTGCAACACAATGAAACAATTCAGGTTGACAACATATTGTTTGATCAGACTGTGTAGTGTCGGTCCGGGCAAAGGCATTCGCACAACGATCAGATATGTATTTGCAACACAATGAAACAAGGCAGGTTGACAACATATTGGTTGATCAGACTGTGTAGTGTCGGTCCGGGCAAAGGGATTCGCACAACGATCAGATATGTATTTGCAACACAATGAAACAAGGCAGGCTGACAACATATTGGTTGATCAGACTGTGTAGTGTCAGTCCGGGCAAAGGCATTCGCACAACGATCAGATATTTATATGCAACACAATGAAACAAGGCAGGTTGACAACATATTTGTTGATCAGACTGTGTAGTGTCGGTCCGGGCAAAGGCATTCGCACAACGATCAGATATGTATTTGCAACACAATGAAACAAGGCAGGTTGACAACATATTGGTTGATCAGACTGTGTAGTGTCGGTCCGGGCAAAGGCATTCGCACAACGATCAGATATGTATTTGCAACACAATGAAACAAGGCAGGCTGACACTATATTGGTTGATCAGACTGTGTAGTGTCGGTCCGGGCAAAGGCATTCGCACAACGATCAGATATGTATTTGCAACACAATGAAACAAGACAGGCTGGCAACATATTGGTTGATCAGACTGTGTAGTGTCGGTCCGGGCAAAGGCATTCGCACAACGATCAGATATGTATTTGCAACACAATGAAACAAGGCAGGTTGACAACATATTGGTTGATCAGACTGTGTAGTGTCGGTCCGGGCAAAGGCATTCGCACAACGATCAGATATTTATTTGCAACACAATGAAACAAGGCAGGCTGACAACATATTGGTTGATCAGACTGTGTAGTGTCGGTCCGGGCAAAGACATTCGCACAACGATCAGATATGTATTTGCAACACAATGAAACAAGGCAGGCTGTCAACATATTGGTTGATCAGACTGTGTAGTGTCGGTCCGGGCAAAGGCATTCGCACAACGATCAGATATGTATTTGCAACACAATGAAACAAGGCAGGTTGACAACATATTGGTTGATCAGACTGTGTAGTGTCGGTCCGGGCAAAGGCATTCGCACAACGATCAGATATTTATTTGCAACACAATGAAACAAGGCAGGCTGACAACATATTGGTTGATCAGACTGTGTAGTGTCGGTCCGGGCAAAGACATTCGCACAACGATCAGATATGTATTTGCAACACAATGAAACAAGGCAGGCTGTCAACATATTGGTTGATCAGACTGTGTAGTGTCGGTCCGGGCAAAGGCATTCGCACAACGATCAGATATGTATTTGCAACACAATGAAACAAGGCAGGCTGACACTATATTGGTTGATCAGACTGTGTAGTGTCGGTCCGGGCAAAGGCATTCGCACAACGATCAGATATGTATTTGCAACACAATGAAACAAGACAGGCTGGCAACATATTGGTTGATCAGACTGTGTAGTGTCGGTCCGGGCAAAGGCATTCGCACAACGATCAGATATGTATTTGCAACACAATGAAACAAGGCAGGTTGACAACATATTGGTTGATCAGACTGTGTAGTGTCGGTCCGGGCAAAGGCATTCGCACAACGATCAGATATGTATTTGCAACACAATGAAACAATGCAGGTTGACAACATATTGGTTGATCAGACTGTGTAGTGTCGGTCCGGGCAAAGGCATTCGCACAACGATCAGATATGTATTTGCAACACAATGAAACAAGGCAGGTTGACAACATATTGGTTGATCAGACTGTGTAGTGTCGGTCCGGGCAAAGGGATTCGCACAACGATCAGATATGTATTTGCAACACAATGAAACAAGGCAGGCTGACAACATATTGGTTGATCAGACTGTGTAGTGTCAGTCCGGGCAAAGGCATTCGCACAACGATCAGATATTTATATGCAACACAATGAAACAAGGCAGGTTGACAACATATTTGTTGATCAGACTGTGTAGTGTCGGTCCGGGCAAAGGCATTCGCACAACGATCAGATATGTATTTGCAACACAATGAAACAAGGCAGGTTGACAACATATTGGTTGATCAGACTGTGTAGTGTCGGTCCGGGCAAAGGCATTCGCACAACGATCAGATATGTATTTGCAACACAATGAAACAAGGCAGGCTGACACTATATTGGTTGATCAGACTGTGTAGTGTCGGTCCGGGCAAAGGCATTCGCACAACGATCAGATATGTATTTGCAACACAATGAAACAAGACAGGCTGGCAACATATTGGTTGATCAGACTGTGTAGTGTCGGTCCGGGCAAAGGCATTCGCACAACGATCAGATATGTATTTGCAACACAATGAAACAAGGCAGGTTGACAACATATTGGTTGATCAGACTGTGTAGTGTCGGTCCGGGCAAAGGCATTCGCACAACGATCAGATATTTATTTGCAACACAATGAAACAAGGCAGGCTGACAACATATTGGTTGATCAGACTGTGTAGTGTCGGTCCGGGCAAAGACATTCGCACAACGATCAGATATGTATTTGCAACACAATGAAACAAGGCAGGCTGTCAACATATTGGTTGATCAGACTGTGTAGTGTCGGTCCGGGCAAAGGCATTCGCACAACGATCAGATATGTATTTGCAACACAATGAAACAAGGCAGGTTGACAACATATTGGTTGATCAGACTGTGTAGTGTCGGTCCGGGCAAAGGCATTCGCACAACGATCAGATATTTATTTGCAACACAATGAAACAAGGCAGGCTGACAACATATTGGTTGATCAGACTGTGTAGTGTCGGTCCGGGCAAAGACATTCGCACAACGATCAGATATGTATTTGCAACACAATGAAACAAGGCAGGCTGTCAACATATTGGTTGATCAGACTGTGTAGTGTCGGTCCGGGCAAAGGCATTCGCACAACGATCAGATATGTATTTGCAACACAATGAAACAAGGCAGGCTGACACTATATTGGTTGATCAGACTGTGTAGTGTCGGTCCGGGCAAAGGCATTCGCACAACGATCAGATATGTATTTGCAACACAATGAAACAAGACAGGCTGGCAACATATTGGTTGATCAGACTGTGTAGTGTCGGTCCGGGCAAAGGCATTCGCACAACGATCAGATATGTATTTGCAACACAATGAAACAAGGCAGGTTGACAACATATTGGTTGATCAGACTGTGTAGTGTCGGTCCGGGCAAAGGCATTCGCACAACGATCAGATATGTATTTGCAACACAATGAAACAATGCAGGTTGACAACATATTGGTTGATCAGACTGTGTAGTGTCGGTCCGGGCAAAGGCATTCGCACAACGATCAGATATGTATTTGCAACACAATGAAACAAGGCAGGCTGACAACATATTGGTTGATCAGACTGTGTAGTGTCGGTCCGGGCAAAGGCATTCGCACAACGATCAGATATGTATTTGCAACACAATGAAACAATGCAGGTTGACAACATATTGGTTGATCAGACTGTGTAGTGTCGGTCCGGGCAAAGGCATTCGCACAACGATCAGATATGTATTTGCAACACAATGAAACAAGGCAGGTTGACAACATATTGGTTGATCAGACTGTGTAGTGTCGGTCCGGGCAAAGGCATTCGCACAACGATCAGATATGTATTTGCAACACAATGAAACAAGGCAGGTTGACAACATATTGGTTGATCAGACTGTGTAGTGTCGGTCCGGGCAAAGGCATTCGCACAACGATCAGATATGTATTTGCAACACAATGAAACAAGGCAGGCTGACAACATATTGGTTGATCAGACTGTGTAGTGTCGGTCCGGGCAAAGGCATTCGCACAACGATCAGATATGTATTTGCAACACAATGAAACAAGGCAGGTTGACAACATATTGGTTGATCAGACTGTGTAGTGTCGGTCCGGGCAAAGGCATTCGCACAACGATCAGATATGTATTTGCAACACAATGAAACAAGGCAGGCTGACAACATATTGGTTGATCAGACTGTGTAGTGTCGGCCCGGGCAAAGGCATTCGCACAACGATCAGATATTTATTTGCAACACAATGAAACAATTCAGGTTGACAACATATTGTTTGATCAGACTGTGTAGTGTCGGTCCGGGCAAAGGCATTCGCACAACGATCAGATATGTATTTGCAACACAATGAAACAAGGCAGGTTGACAACATATTGGTTGATCAGACTGTGTAGTGTCGGTCCGGGCAAAGGGATTCGCACAACGATCAGATATGTATTTGCAACACAATGAAACAAGGCAGGCTGACAACATATTGGTTGATCAGACTGTGTAGTGTCAGTCCGGGCAAAGGCATTCGCACAACGATCAGATATTTATATGCAACACAATGAAACAAGGCAGGTTGACAACATATTTGTTGATCAGACTGTGTAGTGTCGGTCCGGGCAAAGGCATTCGCACAACGATCAGATATGTATTTGCAACACAATGAAACAAGGCAGGTTGACAACATATTGGTTGATCAGACTGTGTAGTGTCGGTCCGGGCAAAGGCATTCGCACAACGATCAGATATGTATTTGCAACACAATGAAACAAGGCAGGCTGACACTATATTGGTTGATCAGACTGTGTAGTGTCGGTCCGGGCAAAGGCATTCGCACAACGATCAGATATGTATTTGCAACACAATGAAACAAGACAGGCTGGCAACATATTGGTTGATCAGACTGTGTAGTGTCGGTCCGGGCAAAGGCATTCGCACAACGATCAGATATGTATTTGCAACACAATGAAACAAGGCAGGTTGACAACATATTGGTTGATCAGACTGTGTAGTGTCGGTCCGGGCAAAGGCATTCGCACAACGATCAGATATTTATTTGCAACACAATGAAACAAGGCAGGCTGACAACATATTGGTTGATCAGACTGTGTAGTGTCGGTCCGGGCAAAGACATTCGCACAACGATCAGATATGTATTTGCAACACAATGAAACAAGGCAGGCTGTCAACATATTGGTTGATCAGACTGTGTAGTGTCGGTCCGGGCAAAGGCATTCGCACAACGATCAGATATGTATTTGCAACACAA
Source organism: Cepaea hortensis (assembly GCA_963921405.1). Classification (NCBI taxonomy): domain Eukaryota; kingdom Metazoa; phylum Mollusca; class Gastropoda; order Stylommatophora; family Helicidae; genus Cepaea; species Cepaea hortensis. The sequence continues at coordinate 810,936 of OY992888.1, read as the reverse complement.
TGAAACAAGGCAGGCTGACAACATATTGGCTGATCAGACTGTGTAGTATCGGTCCGGGCAAAGGCATTCGAACGACGATGACATAGCGGATTGGGTACAGGCAGGCATGATATATGAAGATTTCTGGGAATTGCATTCCTTATTCGGTAGGGTGGCATACAATCCTATGAAGACGTCAGAGGGCTTACAGGTTAACAGGATGTCAAACTACTGTGTAACCTCGTTGTGAAATAAAGGGATTCAGTGCATCTCCTCGCTAACTTTATTGGGAGACATTCAAGGCTGACCTATAATAGTAATGATACACGACTTAGATATAACTATCATATATATATGGGTGTGTCACATGGCACAGGTATAACAATCATATATATATATATATATATATATATATATATATATATATATATATATATATATATATATATATATATATATATATATATTAGGCCTGCGACCGATTAATTAAAATTTAATTGTTAACTTTTGAAAAATTAACGATTAATTAATAGTTAATTTCGAGTAAAGCAAAACATTTATAGTCACATAACTCATATTATAGTTGTATTTGTCAAAAATCGAAATGACACTGGATTTTCGTGTTCATATGACATCTAATAACCAACTATGCAAACAGAGTATGTTGACAGTATTTGGTTCAAGTGACGAGCGCATCTTATTAACAATATAACCAGCAGAGCTGTTCACATGGAACTGAGGTAGCCGGTATGCACAGAATGGTCTTGGTTAGGAATGCCAATTTTGGATATCGATGTTCATTATGTTTCCACTATTGTAGACGGTCAACCGATTTAGCGACTTTCTTCTCTATTTCAGACTTCATTAGCTTAATATGCTTTTCATTTGGTTCACATATAGTTTCATTGTCAATGTCAGTATCATTCGTTGCAGCAGTCTCCATCTGCTCATCGTGAACATTAACTGCTATTTGTTGTTCAATGCGGGACCAAGTTCGTTGTATTGCATCTTTTGACAAACACTTCAGGTATTTGTAGCGTGGATCAAGTGCTGTTGCAATCTGTAGTATTTCAATGCTTGTCATATTAGCTACACGTTCACTGAAGTCATTAATACATGCTGCCAGAAATTTAGCTATGTAGCCCGGATCATCATCGTGTACTGTCATATGCTTTGTCAACGATGATAGCAGTTGCAATACACAGCTACATGAACCATAATCTTGACCGCCAAGCAGGACCATGGTCTGACAGAATAAGTCCAAAACTTTGACATATTTCGAAATCTTCTCCCAATCTGAACCTGACAGTTTTGGACCTTTGTATTGCTTCTTTTCATCTGACATGTAGACAGTTAATGCTTAGCTGGCATGCAGAAGACTTTGTAGAATAATGAAAACACTGTTCCATCTTGTTGGTACATCTTGCTGCAGCTTACACAATGGTGACTCAGTACAATTTTGCAACTCCGTTGTGTTTGCAGCATTATGTTTAAAATGTCCGACAATTTTTCGACATCCGGTTCATTTGTATAAGTGATGAGAGAAAAGTTTTCGATTAATCGTTAAACAAAAATTAATAGTAAAAATAAACATTAACGATTAATCGATTAATTTATCGTTAACTTCCGCATCCCTAATCGTCTAGATCCAGTCAATTTATTCATCTGCTCATTCCCCACCTCACCCGCATGACAACGGCATAAAGCATGGATAAGATAAAGACGGGACTAGAGTATCCATACAGTAATATGGATCTCAGCTTGGACCATACAGTAATATGGATCTCCGCATAGGTCATCCGGTAACTCTGATCTCAGCATGGACCATACAGTAATCCTGATCTCCGCATAGGTCATCCGGTAACTCTGATCTCAGCATAAAGCATCCAGTAATCCTGATCTCCGCATAGGTCATCCGGTAACTCTGATCTCAGCATAAAGCATCCAGTAATCCTGATCTCCGCATAGGTTATCCGGTAACTCTGATCTCAGCATGGACCATACAGTAATCCTGATCTCCGCATAGGTCATCCGGTAACTCTGATCTCAGCATGGACCATACAGTAATCCTGATCTCCGCATAGGTCATCCGGTAACTCTGATCTCAGCATGGACCATACAGTAATCCTGATCTCCGCATAGGTCATCCGGTAACTCTGATCTCAGCATGGACCATACAGTAATCCTGATCTCCGCATAGGTCATCCGGTAACTCTGATCTCAGCATGGACCATACAGTAATCCTGATCTCCGCATAGGTCATCCGGTAACTCTGATCTCAGCATGGACCATCCAGTAATCCTGATCTCCGCATAGGTCATCCGGTAACTCTGATCTCAGCATGGACCATAGAGTAATCCTGATCTCCGCATAGGTCATCCGGTAACTCTGATCTCAGCATGGACCATACAGTAATCCTGATCTCCGCATAGGTCATCCGGTAACTCTGATCTCAGCATGGACCATACAGTAATCCTGATCTCCGCATAGGTCATCCGGTAACTCTGATCTCAGCATGGACCATACAGTAATCCTGATCTCCGGATAGGTCATCCGGTAACTCTGATCTCAGCATGGACCATACAGTAATCCTGATCTCCGCATAGGTCATCCGGTAACTCTGATCTCAGCATGGACCATACAGTAATCCTGATCTCCGCATAGGTCATCCGGTAACTCTGATCTCAGCATGGACCATACAGTAATCCTGATCTCCGCATAGGTCATCCGGTAACTCTGATCTCAGCATAAACCATCCAGTAATCCTGATATCCGCATAGGTCATCCGGTAACTCTGATCTCAGCATGGACCATACAGTAATCCTGATCTCCGCATAGGTCATCCGGTAACTCTGATCTCAGCATAAACCATCCAGTAATCCTGATCTCCGCATAGGTCATCCGGTAACTCTGATCTCAGCATGGACCATACAGTAATCCTGATCTCCGCATAGGTCATCCGGTAACTCTGATCTCAGCATGGACCATACAGTAATCCTGATCTCCGCATAGGTCATCCGGTAACTCTGATCTCAGCATGGACCATACAGTAATCCTGATCTCCGCATAGGTCATCCGGTAACTCTGATCTCAGCATGGACCATACAGTAATATGGATCTCAGCTTGGACCATCCAGTAACATGGATCTCCGCATAGGTTATCCGGTAACTCTGATCTCAGCATGCACCATACAGTAATATGGATCTCAGCTTGGACCATCCAGTAACATGGATCTCCGCATAGGTTATCCTGTAACTCTGATCTCAGCATGGACCATACAGTAATATGGATCTCAGCTTGGACCATCCAGTAATCCTGATCTCCGCATAGGTCATCCGGTAACTCTGATCTCAGCATGGACCATACAGTAATATGGATCTCAGCTTGGACCATCCAGTAATCCTGATCTCCGCATAGGTCATCCGGTAACTCTGATCTCAGCATGGACCATACAGTAATATGGATCTCAGCTTGGACCATCCAGTAACATGGATCTCACCATTGGCCATCCATTAACATGGATCTCACCAAGGACCATCCCGAAACATAGATCTCAGCAATAATCAACCAGGGACCGGGATCTCAGCATAGATCAAACAGAATACGGGATCTCTACATAGATCATCCAGGAAGAGGGATTTCAACATGGATCATCCAATAACCGGGATCTCAACATTGATCATCCATAAACCGGTATCTCAACTTAAACCATCCAAGAACCGGAATCTCAACATGTATTATCCAAGAACTGGTACCTCAACATGGATCATCCTAGAACCTGGATCTTAGCATGGATCATCCAGGGACCGGGATCTCAGCATGCATCATACGAGGATAAGTTAATAAGTAAGTCACAAATGGCTGTAGAAAACTAAATAACTAAATACGATAACAACTTGAAACCAGTTTATTTTTATACATACATTGTCCCTTTATTTCTCAACATAATTTCCACCTACATTGACCCACTTATTCCATCGTTTTATCAGTTCTCCCAAACCGACTGCATAGAACTGCGTGCTCTGTTTTCTAAACTACGTTTTCACTTCAAATTCAACTTCGTCGTCACTCGCGAAATGTCACCCGCCAAGGTGGGTTTTCAGTGGACTTAGCCCCTATCGATTTCCCTTAAACCGGTGCATAGCTGGGTAGAAAAAGTTACGAGGACGAGTCAATAAGTACGTCACACAGTTCTGTGGTATGGCAGGTAAATCAAAACATATCATGCAGTTCTATGCAGCCGGTTTGGGAAGACTGATAAAACGATGGGATAAATGCATCATTGTTGATGGAAATTATGTTGAGAAATAAAGGGGCAATGTATGTATAAAAATAAACTGGTTTCAAGTTGTTATCATGGTTAGTTATTTTTCTACAACCATTTGTGACTTACTTATCAACTTATCCTTGTACAAGAACAGGGATCTCTACGGGCATCATCCACTAACAGAGATCTCAGCATAGATCATCCAATAATCTGTATCTCAGCATAGATCATCCAATAATCTGTATCTCAGTGTGGATCATCCAATAATCTGTATCTCAGCGTGGATCATCCAGTAACATGGATCTCAGCATGGACCATTCAGGAACCGGGATCTCAGCATGTATAATCCAGTAACCTGGATCTCAGCATGGATCATCCAGGAACCGGGATCTCAGTATGGATTATCCTGGAACCGGGATCTCAGCATGGATCATCCAGGAACCGGGATCTCAGCATGGACCATTCAGGAACCTGGATCTCAGCATGGATCACCCAGTAACATGGATCTCAGCATGGATCATCCAGGAATCGGGATCTCAGCATGGATCATCCATGAACCGGGATCTCAGTATGGATTATCCTGGAACCAGGATCTCAGCATGGATCACTCAGTAACATGGATCTCAGCATGGATCATCCAGTAACCGGGATCTCAGCATGGACCATCCAGGAATCGGGATCTCAGCGTGGATCATCCAGTAACCCTGATCTCAGCATTGACCATCCAGGAACCGGAATCTCAGCCTAATCCATCCAGTATCTCAGCGTGTATCATCCAGTAACCCTGATCTCAGCATGGATCATCCACGAAACGGGATCTTAGTGTGGATCATCCAGTAAACCTGATCTCAGCATGGATCATCCAGTAACCCTGATCTCAGCATGGATCATCCAGTAACCCTGATCTTAGCATGGATCATCCAGAAACTGGAATCTCAGCCTGAACCATCCAGTATCTCAGCATGGATCATCCAGGAACCGGGATCTCAGCGTGGACCATCCAGTAACAATGATCTCAGCATGGATCATCCAGTAACCCTGATCTCAGCATGGATCACCCAATAACCCTGATCTCAGCATGGATCATCCAGAAACTGGAATCTCAGCCTAAACCATCCAGTATCTCAGCGTGGATCATTGTCAACGTCTCAGAACTAGGGGATAGATTAGACTCGGGTTCAGACAGGATGAAGTGCACTCACAGAACAAACATAACTCTCTGTTCGGACATTATCAATCTAATTTATTATAATGTCGATCTGACGAACAGCCGTCTCGCACTTCTCTCAGAACATATCATATACACGCAGACAATGCATTTGACAAGTTAGTTAGTTAGTTAGTCGACAGATCATCCTCATTGCACATCGAACCATTCAGTCCATAAGTGCTCGGATCCCCTCCTCAACAAATCCCGCAACGTGTAGCGGCTAACGACGCCAGTTCTGTGTTGGTTTATAAATCTTCTTTGGCTTCCTGCGTAGTGTTCTTGTTTGGCCACCCCTCTTTTAATTTGCTGCTCTCGCAGTCTGGCCATTGTTGTAGATTCACAGTCATCACTTGGTTCTCGCAAAAGTCTTACTTCTCGTAGAGCATTCAGAATGTCGGCCTGGTCCATGGCGCGTCCGCCCTCCACAGTAGCCTCACCTGCGAGCTTGTCAGCCCGCTCATTTCCTTGTACTCCCGCATGCCCTGGCACGAAGATGAAACTAATCTTTGCCAGTCGAGACCGCTCCAAAGGCAGCAACCATTCTCTTCGGATCGACCCCTCCTCTATCCTCTTGATCATGTTCATTGAGTCGCTAAGGAAACAATCCCTAGTGAATGTCTGTGTCTCGAGCCATGTTATTGCTTTACTTACTGCCATGACTTCCATGGTCAGGCTACTTGTGGTTTCAGTGAAAGCACCAGAGTCCTCCTTCACAATTCTCCCTCCGGCCCGAGCTGTAAAGGCCCATGAGCTTCTCACATGTCGGACGACCGACCCATCTGTGTAGATGACCGCGTCACCGTCTAGCGAATTATCGAAAATCAACGCTTGTACTTCAGCCTCAACAGCAGCCGGATTTTCATGTCTGCATTTTCTATCTAGTTGGATGCAAACTGAAAAGGATGTGCAGAAGTCTGTTGGCACTTGCACCCACTCCTCGCCAGGTTCTAAGTCCTCAAGTGAACACACCTGTTGAAGAATGTCTTCGGCTTGACCCATCCACGACCGTCCTCTTTTTAACCTGCTGCCCTTCACCTTCCTAATTTCACTATGCAGTGGATGTTGTGTGTTTGCGTTAATTCTGAGGTAGGCGCGTGCCCTGCAACCTAGTATTCTCTCTTCAATGGTTGGAAAACCAAGAAGGTAGCGCATCGCCCTGCATGCTGTATCTCTTGTACATCCAAGAATAATGCGCATAGCTTTATTCTGTATCCTTTCCATCCTTTCTATCTGCTTATGGCTGAGAGTCAGGATTGCCATTGCATACTCCAAAACAGACATGACCAACCCCTCGTACAGAAGACATAGATGGCGCTGCTCACAGTTTGCTGCCGCCATCACCCGCATCGCTGCCAAACCCCGCTTGGCCTTTGTTATCACCTGGTCTATGTGCACATTATAAGCAAGGCTTCGATCAAACCTTATCCCCAGGTAATTCATTGCCTGCGTTCTTTCCACCGTCTCTGAACACAGCATTACAGTTGGTGTTGGAGTGTTGACAATATGATTATTCAACGAGAACCAAGTCACTGTTGCCTTTGTTGGGTTGACCATTGCCCCAGCTTCATCACACACAAGTTATACATTATAGCATCTGTCTATCATAACCAATCACAGTATCTAAAGTAATCTCTAATGAACTTTAGTAAATGGTTCCTAGAAGCTAAACCCTTCCACTCAGTCCGATGTCCAGTCGCAGTCTGAGCCCTGGCTTGCGTCCCGTGAACACGGAGTGCTGGCGCACTCGAGCACCCCGTGATTGAGGCTTCTCACGCTTCAGGCGGGCTCAAGGGTTTAACTGCGCAGTAGAGGATTTGACCTCTTGATTCTCGAATGTTCGGACTCCGAACATACGGACTCTTAGTCTTGTCTCCCTTGTTGAGGAATAGCCTATTTCCTTAGTTATATCCCTTTGAGACCTTGACAATCATCCAGAAACCGGGATCTCAGCATGGATCATCCAAGAACCAGTACATCTACACCCATCATTCAGGAAGTGGGACATCAGTGTTGATCATCCATGAAGTGTGACCTCACCATGCATGATCCAAGGAGCCCAGTCTCAGCGTGGATGACCCCGCGCCTGAAGATACGCTCCAGTTGCTGTCTACAGAGCAGACTAGGGCAGTCATGTGGCGACTGGTATAATGCGACAGGGTATACATAAAGCAATCTGTAGTTTGACAAGCCTGCATGCATTCATTCTCGCGTTCCGCTCCACAAACTTGCCGGCGATACATTTAATTCACCACTTGACACAAGTACATCTATCCAACAGTGGTTCTACTGCATACCTACGCCACAGAACATGGTCTGACATAACTTTTAATGTGGCCATAAAAGCGCTGCCTCTGTACACTCTACATACACACCAGGTATTTACTTTTGTCACTGCCTTTTATGTGAACCCGCATGTATACATAGGGAATCCACAGGTGCTGTCCCCCAGGCACGCTTAGGGTCCCCATCTCTATAATACTCGCGGGTTAGAGTTTACATTTCATCAAAGGTAAGCAGAGTGAAGGACACTGCGTCACGTTAGTTTACTGCTGGCAGACTGGCAGACGAGAGGACGCCTGCCACTTGGAGTTACTGGCAACTTACTGAACATCTTTGGTCCTCTTCAACTGAAGGAATAGCAACACATCACTGTAGGTAAATAATGATGTGTAATTGTGTGATGTCTGTGGTTCTCTTCAACTGAAGGACCAGCAACGCATCACCTTAGGTAAATAATGATGTGTAATTGTGTTATTTCTGTGGTCCTCTTTAACTGAAAGACCAGCAACACATCTCCTCAGGTAAATAATGATGTGTAATTGTGTTATGTCTGTGTGACAAGGGGACAGTTAAGTCAACTAGTGGTTATTGGGACATTTTGTATCAAGTTATATGATTCTACGATCATGCACCTTCTAACGTCACAAACTCGCAGTGTCAGAACTATTTGCAATCATTTTCTCTTTTGTCGTTGTTCCATTTGAGACCTTTGCCCACTATGCTAAGCGATAAGCTGCCACTTGCTCCCAGTGTATAGTATCAATTCCTGTATCCATCATGCCCCGCTTACGCACATCTTTGTATCATAGTAGAAGCCGACGCTGAGCTCTTATCCATAAAATAAGTCCTTTGTTAGTCTACCGTCTTCCATCCTCCTTATGTGTCCTATGTGTGAGAGATGTGTGGGCGGGTGTGTGTATGGGGAATGCATGTAGGAATGTGTGTGTGGGGTGATGTGTTTATGGGTGGAGTTTTGTGTGGGAGGGGAGATGTGTGAGTGGTGGGGGAGGTGTGGGATGTGCAGGTGGATGAAGGATGTATGTGAGGATGGGGGATGTGTATTTGGCTGGGTGGATGGGGTGTGTGGGTGGGACGGTAGATGAGAGATGCACGTGTTGATGGGCGGGTGGGTGATGTGTGGGTGTGAGTGGTTGATGGATGAGTACGTGAGTGCGTGGATGTGTGTGAGAGATGAGTGTATGGGTGGGGGATGTGTGTGTTTGTGGGAAGATATGTGTGTGAGCGGTGAATGTCGGTGGGAGGTGTGTGCTTTTGGGTGTTTATGGGTGGGGGATATGTGTGGGCAGGTGGGGAGATATGTTTATGGGTGGGGATGTGTGTATAGGTGGGATATGTGTAGTTGATAGGTGGCGGATATTGGGTGGGTAAGTGGGTGTAGGTTGGCTGATGTGTGTGTGGGTGGGTGGGTTAAATTGTGAGGGTGCGGGATGTGTGTGTGGAAAGGTGCGGGATGTGTGTGTAGAAAAGTGCGGGATGTGTGGGTTGGCGGGTGTGTGTGTGTGTGGGGTTTTGTGATGCTGTGTATTGCTGGTGGTTACGGGTGTGTGGGTGGGTGGTGGAGAATATGTGGGTGGGTGTGTGCGTGTTGGTTATGGGATGGGTGGGGATGTGTGTGTGGGTGGGGAATTGTGTTTGGGTGGGGAAATGTGTGTGGCTGGGGGATCAATGGGTGGGTGGCGGCATGTATGTTTGCCTAGGTATGTGTGAGTATGTGGAGGTATGTGTGGGTGGGTGTGGGAGGTGTGGTGGGTGGGGGATGTGTGGGTGGCTGAGGGATGTGTGGGTGGCTGCGGGATGTGAGGGTGGATGGGGGATGTGTCTCACAACATTGCAATATGCACTGTTTATGTTTACAATTTCCATTTGAAATTGTTTTTTTCCCCTTGTGAATGTATCATGCGTAATATGCAATGTTTTTTTTTCCCCTATGTAAATGTAACATGCACATTTGATGAATGAAAGATGAGTGATTGAAAGGGCCGAATGTAAGACGGGCCTACGTGCCCAATTTGTTAACCTTTTAAAATAAAGTTCGTTCGTTCGTTCCTATTAATCTACAAAGATTGAGCCTGGAACTAACCGCCACGCGTTCTTCAATATTTGCGATTTCTTTTCCTTCTTCTTTCGTTCGCTTGAAATGTGTCAGTAACCTCAATATTGTCTCTTGTATGAATTTAATTGTCTTTGTTAGTTCACTAAGTCGTCAATAGAGATTATCTTCCACTGTTGTTTCTCTAGGACAGAAGCTTTGCCTAGATATGTTCTATTTTGGGCAGTCTTAGAGTATGTGATCTGATGTCTGTGGCGTCAATCAACGTGTGCTCATGGCTAATTCGCGAATCTTGAATTGTGTATACATGTGGTTGGGTTGTGTAGTCTATTGTGTATACATGTGGTTGGGTTGTGTAGTCTATTGTGTATACATGTGGTTGGGTTGTGTAGTCTATTGTGTATACATGTGGTTGGGTTGTGTAGTCTATTGTGTATACATGTGGTTGGGTTGTGTAGTCTATTGTGTATACATGTGGTTGGGTTGTGTAGTCTATTGTGTATACATGTGGTTGGGTTGTGTAGTCTATTGTGTATACATGTGGTTGGGTTGTGTAGTCTATTGTGTATACATGTGGTTGGGTTGTGTAGTCTATTGTGTATACACGTGGTTGGGTTGTGTAGTCTATTGTGTATACATGTGGTTGAGTTGTGTAGTCTATTGTGTATACACGTGGTTGGGTTGTGTAGTCTATTGTGTATACATGTGGTTGGGTTGTGTAGTCTATTGTGTATACACGTGGTTGGGTTGTGTAGTCTATTGTGTCCAGTTCTTGGGCTCAGAATATGGTTAGTTCTGGTCTGTCCATAAGGTGGTAGTCGTCTTGATTACAACGCCCAATAGGCCTGGCTTGTTACCGGCCAAGGAAAGAAACATGGTCGTGCACGGCCATACACATTGCGTTTGATACTCTTAAGGTGGTTCCAGAATAGACAAGAAACAATGGCGGCAGCACTGGGCCTTCTGGGCGCGTGTAACCGAGTCAGATATGATCTCTCAATTCACACTGTTGTGGAGGTGGATGTCCCGGCTGGTGAATTGGATAGCACCCTGCACTCTCGTAGTGTTGCTCTCCGCCTAGGTTTATGGACCTCGGAGGCGTGCATTTTTACCGAGGCATTACCACAATGATCTGCAGTATCGCCTGTTATATTCAATGTATACACAAGCAATCTTGCCAGCCGTGGATACCAGGGATTGTAAGGATACTGACAATTGCAGGCGATGTCTGTCAGCGACGTGGGAGTATGAAAGAGGACATATGACAAGGACAGGATATATGTATGCCATGGATAGGATATAGACGGGACTAGAGTGTCCATCTACAGACAGGACATAGGGATATAGACAGGACACTGTCCGTGAGTGACAGTACAACCTTGAACTGAACGACCTGAGACCCCAGTCATCAACAGACGGGGTAAGGACAGGACGACATCCAGAATACCGAGACATCCGACATAGCACGACTATTACGGACCACACGCGGTCAAGGACCACGTGACCACAAGACTGAGGGTTAGAGAGATCAGACTGGACGGGACCGTGATAGAGGAAGGATGCCTGTGATTTGGCGAGAGAGTGTACTGAGCTGAGTACCCGACATGAGAGCTTGCTACAGCTGAGAGAATGAGGCAGTGATTTGCCGATGCGCTGTGTGTGTGAGACTGAACTGCGTTACGAAAGTATGAATGCCTTTTATGGCTGAGTATACTGTCGTAATTGTATTTGCAGTGTATAATAATGAAATTGGAATGTATTCGCGTGCATAACGCGACTGTGTGCTTTAAATAAATAGTATTAGTTTACAAGCATTTTGTCTTGACACCTTTGTGTACGCATGTATTTACTGTCTCTGTCTCACCCACGACAACGAGCAATAACTGAGACGTTGACAATGTCTTTGTGTACAGACACGGGAGAGACAGGATGCAAATAGCACAAGAGTTGCAGCAGACAGTAACAACGTGATACAGATACTGGTGTACAGAGATTCATTCATCATGTGTCGTGCCGATAAGCTTGGACGGTTATGTTTTGCCATCTCACTCGATCACCAGAGTCGTGGATCAAAACATTGTTCTTGTCTCGATCATACACATGGACAAACCATCTAGGTATTTTCTTCTCTGCCTTCCCCTTGTTCTCTTCCCTTCGATCCTGCCAGTTGTCACCAAGTTCTCCAATGTATTTCTTCTCATAACGTGACCAAAAAATGTTGACTGTCTACGTCAATAGTCTCAAATTATTTTACGATTTTCATGTGTTTCTGGTAGGACCTGGTAGTTGGTTTTTCTATCTGTCCATGGTATTCTTTGCATTCTCCTCAGAAACCACATTTTCACAGCTATCATATGTTTTTCAGCATGTCTGCTCATTGTCCACGCTTCACATTCATACAAAAGTACAGGTTCTATGTAGAACCTCAAAATCTTGTTCTCGTTGTAAATGACATCTTTTTATTTGTCAGTATGTTTTACATCTTGCAAAAGGCTATGTTGATTCTTGTACTAATCTCTTCAAGGCATCTGCCATCAGATGTTATGACTGCGCCGAAATAATTATACCGATTCACTTGTTTAAGAATATTCCCATTTACTTGTATATTACATTGTAGGATTTTCTTCTTTCAAGTGAAGAACACAATCTGCGTCTTCCTACAATTTAATTCTAGCCCTGGATGTCCACTGTGTGCAACAACCGCATCTACTAATTGTTGCAGATTCTGCTCATTGTCTGTAATCAAGACTGTATTATCCGCTTAAATAATGTTATTGATGGTATGTCCTCCAACGATAATTCCTTCCATATCTTCTACATTTATGAAAATATTTTCACTGCACAAGGAAAAAAAAATGATCTGGAGACATTACACATCCTTGACTCACACCTCACTTAATTGCCTGATATTGACCTACTTCATTACCAAACATTATGGCAGCTTGTTGTTTCTGAAGCCGCGTGACACGACACGGCTCCACAGGATGTTTGACTGACGGAACGACCAGAACCCTCCTTCATAGCTGGTGCATGCTGGGTAATAGACCCGGCGGATAATTGGCGCACTATTTGCTCCGGGAATGTAGTCGAGCAGGAACCCCGCTAAAGCCGGGCGTGTCAGCCCGAACCGAAGCAAAGAGGGAGAAAAGAAACTGTCTCCATTACACCACCGACATCCAGAAGACTGATTGAGATGCAAGCATGACCAAGTTGGGTCACAGAATACTTGGTGGACAAGTGCACAAACTTGTAATGAAGTCAAACAGGTGGCCGAACCCGCAAGGCATTTCTGCTGGAGCTGGAGAACAGTTGAGAATGTGATTCCTGTCGTAGAAGGGAACAGCCCTGGGTCCTTATTTACCGCCATCCTTCCTTCTATTTTTGTTTATCCCCAATTTCCCTCGCCCCCTCCCCCATTTTCCCTTATCTCACATTTTCCCCTCCCCTCCCAATTGATCCCATAGTCAAGCTTTCCATACCTTAGTTTGTTGCTGTATGGTTAAAAGTATAGTTTCTGATTCGACTTATCTGAGATTACCGACGCGGAGAGAACCTCTACCAATTCTCGCGCAACGTTACTTACGAGAGTATACGAGATTATGGAAAAAGTCGTGTACCCTCCAGACCAGAGAGACCGGCTGGTATTAATTGGCAAAACAAATTGACAAACACTGAAGTATTGGAAAGATCAGATTGTGTCACGGTGTGTTCCATGCTCAGTCTTCGTAGACTTACATGGATAGGACACGTTAGGAGGATGGATGATGGTAGAATACCAAAGGACATCTTTTTTGGTGAATTACAGATGGGTAAGAGATCTCAGGGTCGGCCTCTACTACGATACAAAGATGTGTGTAAGCGGGACATGATTGATACAGGCATTGATAATGCACATTGGGAGCAAGTCGCCGCTGAACGTGTTGCATGGAGGGCAAATATCAGAAATGGAATAAATAGAAAGAAGAATATGATTGTAGATGGGTCACACACTGAGCACGTGAGACGTAAGATGGTGCGTGATGGTGAAAATGATCATGTGTTAATATGGATCCATTGTGGACAAGCATGTACATCGCAAATTTGTCTGATCAGTCACATTCGCTAACGCCATTGATTGTAGTTATTAAGCCTTTTTGAGGCACAATGTAACAAAGTATCGTCTGTCAAGACAGCAATGTGCCAATGTAACGTGTAACACATACTATATAACATACTTCCACATATACCTTATATTATATCACATGCGTCTCAGACAATCAAGTGTTCACCACCCGATATGGCCTCGGTCTGTCAGCGGATGTTGTCATGGATGCCGTGTCTCCTCATTGTACCTGTCATTGCTGGGTCCAGTCTGTGGAGCTTCCAGCTCAAAGGTACGCCTGTGTGTCAGTGTGTGCGTGTGTACGTATGTGTCTCCGTGTATGTGTCTGCGTGCGTGTGTACGTGTATGTACGTGTGTGTGTGTGTGTGCTGGGTCCAGTTTATGGAACTTCCAGCTCAAAGGTACGCCTGTGTGTGTCTGTGTACATGTGTTTGTGTGTATGTCCGTGTGTGCGTGTGTGTGTGTATGTGTGTGTGTCCGTCCGTGTGTGTTTCCGTGTGTGTACGTGTGTATGTACGCGCGGGTGTGTGTGTGTGTGTGTGTGTATGTGTGTGAGCGTGCGTGTGTGTGTGTATACGTGTGCATGTGCACGTGTGGTGTATATGTGTACGAGTGTATATGCACGTGTGTGTATGTGTGTGTGTGTGTGTGTGTGTGAGAGAGAGAGAGAGAGAGAGAGAGAGAGAGAGAGAGAGAGAGAGAGAGAGAGAGAGAGAGAGAGAGAGAGAGCTGCGTCCAGTCTCTGGAACTTCCAGTTCAAAAGTAACCAGGCTGTCACCGTCGACGGTGCTCGTGAGCTTTCCTTTCCGAATGTCTGGTTCTAGTTCTGTGATGTCATCTCTGTCCGTTTCTTGGATTCCTGTGGCATCTGATGGAATATTGAGCCGTTGTTCCAAGTACTGCCTCCATCTGATGGAATATTGAGCCGTTGTTCCAAGTACTGCCTCCATCTGATGGAATATTGAGCCGTTGTTCCAAGTACTGCCTCCATCTGATGGAATATTGAGCCGTTGTTCCAAGTACTGCCTCCATCTGATGGAATATTGAGCCGTTGTTCCAAGTACTGCCTCCATCTGATGGAATATTGAGCCGTTGTTCCAAGTACTGCCTCCATCTGATGGAATATTGAGCCGTTGTTCCAAGTACTGCCTCCATCTGATGGAATATTGAGCCGTTGTTCCAAGTACTGCCTCCATCTGATGGAATATTGAGCCGTTGTTCCAAGTACTGCCTCCATCTGATGGAATATTGAGCCGTTGTTCCAAGTACTGCCTCCATCTGATGGAATATTGAGCCGTTGTTCCAAGTACTGCCTCCATCTGATGGAATATTGAGCCGTTGTTCCAAGTACTGCCTCCATCTGATGGAATATTGAGCCGTTGTTCCAAGTACTGCCTCCATCTGATGGAATATTGAGCCGTTGTTCCAAGTACTGCCTCCATCTTTTTAGAATTTGTGTTTGTTCACTTATTAGGTCTTATTTTTCGCTGTTAATTATTTTAGTTTAATCAAATTGTTCTGCCGGCTTCCTGGCCTATAGGTTAGCGACTTTTCTCCGTAATCTCGTATACTCTCGTAAGTAACGTGACGATGGTGAGAATCAGCAGTGGTTCGAATCGCGTCGGTAAGTTACGGGGTATGTGAGCCTGCCGCTCAGAAAGCAATGGCAAACTACTGAGCGTAATCTTGCCAAGAAATCAACAATCAGCTGAAAGATGCTGATGTTGAAAGCGATGTCCTGTAAAGAATATGCAAAAAAAAAAAAAAAAAAAAACAGCAAATTGTTCTGATCTGGCTACCATTGCACTAATCTTTTTGTAGAAGTTTCTAGTTGCCCCCTTTTAGTTTTTATTTACAGTTTTCCTTACCCCTGCGTTCAGTGAACATGTTATTTTCTTTATCCGTTTTTTTTTTCTTTTTCTATTCTGGTTCCACATGTTATTTTTTGCAGTGTTTAAAATGCTTGATTTGAGCATCTCCCATTGTTTTTCCACTGCTTTCCTTTCTATAGGTAGTTTTATAAATCTGTAATTTAGTTGTTTCTTATAATTTGTCTTTACTGCTTTGTCTTTGAGATTCTGTAAATGTGCTAATTCACATCGTGTGTTTTTGCATGGTCTTTGCTATCTTCTTTTGTTGATTCTTATTGTGGTAATAACTGCGGTATTAACATGCGTAAATAAAGTCTGTAAAGACACGTTTTCATGCGTAAATAAAGAAAACGTTTTCATGCGTAAATAAAGACACGTTTTCATGCGTAAATAAAGACACGTTTTCATGCGTAAATAAAGACACGTTTTCATGTGTAAATAAAGACACGTTTTCATGCGTAAATAAAGACACGTTTTCATGCGTAAATAAAGACACGTTTTCATGCGTAAATAAAGACACGTTTTCATGCGTAAATAAAGACACGTTTTCATGCGTAAATAAAGACACGTTTTCATGCGTAAATAAAGACACGTTTTCATGCGTAAATAAAGACACGTTTTCATGCGTAAATAAAGACACGTTTTCATGCGTAAATAAAGACACGTTTTCATGCGTAAATCATATTGGGTCCATGATGCTAGAGTCGTATTTAATTGACCACTCAACACTAGATGGGTCATGTGGTCAATATTAGACCGGCGCCTTCATCTCCCCACACAATCATGTGGTCAACATCTATCTTACTCTAACTGTGGCAATGTAAGATACATAACATAACACACTGTCTTACTCTAAATGTGGCAATGTAAGATACATAACATAACCCACTGTCTTACTCTAACTGTGGCAATGTAAGATACATAACATAACACACTGTCTTACTCTAACTGTGGCAATGTAAGATACATAACATAACACACTGTCTTACTCTAACTGTGGCAATGTAAGATACATAACATAACACACTGTCTTACTCTAAATGTGGCAATGTAAGATACATAACATAACACACTGTCTTACTCTAAATGTGGCAATGTAAGATGCATAACATAACACACTGTCTTACTCTAACTGTGGCAATGTGAGATGCATAACATAACACACTGTCTTACTCTAACTGTGGCAATGTAAGATGCATAACATAACACACTGTCTTACTCTAACTGTGGCAATGTAAGATGCATAACATAACACACTGTCTTACTCTAACTGTGGCAATGTAAGATGCATAACATAACACACTGTCTTACTCTAAATGTGGCAATGTAAGATGCATAACATAACACACTGTCTTACTCTAACTGTGGCAATGTAAGATACATAACATAACACACTGTCTTACTCTAAATGTGGCAATGTAAGATGCATAACATAACACACTGTCTTACTCTAAATGTGGCAATGTAAGATGCATAACATAACACACTGTCTTACTCTAACTGTGGCAATGTAAGATGCATAACATAACACACTGTCTTACTCTAAATGTGGCAATGTAAGATGCATAACATAACACACTGTCTTACTCTAACTGTGGCAATGTAAGATGCATAACATAACACACTGTCTTACTCTAAATGTGGAAATGTAAGATACATAACATAACACACTGTCTTACTCTAACTGTGGCAATGTAAGATGCATAACATAACACACTGTCTTACTCTAACTGTGGCAATGTAAGATACATAACATAACACACTGTCTTACTCTAACTGTGGCAATGTAAGATGCATAACATAACACACTGTCTTACTCTAAATGTGGCAAAGTAAGATGCATAACATAACACACTGTCTTACTCTAAATGTGGCAATGTAAGATGCATAACATAACACACTGTCTTACTCTAAATGTGGCAATGTAAGATGCATAACATAACACACTGTCTTACTCTAAATGTGGCAATGTAAGATGCATAACATAACACACTGTCTTACTCTAAATGTGGCAATGTAAGATGCATAACATAACACACTGTCTTACTCTAACTGTGGCAATGTAAGATGCATAACATAACACACTGTCTTACTCTAAATGTGGCAATGTAAGATACATAACATAACACACTGTCTTACTCTAACTGTGGCAATGTAAGATGCATAACATAACACACTATCTTACTCTAACTGTGGCAATGTAAGATGCATAACATAACACACTGTCTTACTCTAAATGTGGCAATGTAAGATGCATAACATAACACACTGTCTTACTCTAAATGTGGCAATGTAAGATGCATAACATAACACACTGTCTTACTCTAAATGTGGCAATGTAAGATGCATAACATAACACACTGTCTTACACTAAATGTGGCAATGTAAGATGCATAACATAACACACTGTCTTACTCTAACTGTGGCAATGTAAGATACATAACATAACACACTGTCTTACTCTAACTGTGGCAATGTAATAGGCATAACATAACACACTGTCTTACTCTAACCGTGGCAATGTAAGATGCATAACATAACACACTGTCTTACTCTAACTGTGGCAATGTAAGATATATAACATAACACACTGTCTTACTCTAAATGTGGCAATGTAAGATGCATAACATAACACACTGTCTTACTTTAAATGTGGCAATGTAAGATGCATAACATAACACACTGTCTTACTCTAAATGTGGCAATGTAAGATGCATAACATAACACACTGTCTTACTCTAAATGTGGCAATGTAAGATACATAACATAACACACTGTCTTACTCTAACTGTGGCAATGTAAGATACATAACATAACACACTGTCTTACTCTAAATGTGGCAATGTAAGATGCATAACATAACACACTGTCTTACTCTAAATGTGGAAATGTAAGATACATAACATAACACACTGTCTTACTCTAAATGTGGCAATGTAAGATGCATAACATAACACACTGTCTTACTCTAAATGTGGCAATGTAAGATGCATAACATAACACACTGTCTTACTCTAACTGTGGCAATGTAAGATGCATAACATAACACACTGTCTTACTCTAACTGTGGCAATGTAAGATGCATAACATAACACACTGTCTTACTCTAACTGTGGCAATGTAAGATGCATAACATAACACACTGTCTTACTCTAAATGTGGCAATGTAAGATGCATAACATAACACACTGTCTTACTCTAAATGTGGCAATATAAGATGCATAACATAACACACTGTCTTACTCTAACTGTGGCAATGTAAGATGCATAACATAACACACTGTCTTACTCTAACTGTGGCAATGTAAGATGCATAACATAACACACTGTCTTACTCTAAATGTGGCAATGTAAGATACATAACATAACACACTGTCTTACTCTAACTGTGGCAATGTAAGATGCATAACATAACACACTGTCTTACTCTAATTGTGGCAATGTAAGATGCATAACATAACACACTGTCTTACTCTAACTGTGGCAATGTAAGATGCATAACATAACACACTGTCTTACTCTAACTGTGGCAATGTAAGATGCATAACATAACACACTGTCTTACTCTAAATGTGGCAATGTAAGATGCATAACATAACACACTGTCTTACTCTAACTGTGGCAATGTAAGATACATAACATAACACACTGTCTTACTCTAAATGTGGCAATGTAAGATGCATAACATAACACACTGTCTTACTCTAACTGTGGCAATGTAAGATGCATAACATAACACACTGTCTTACTCTAACTGTGGCAATGTAAGATGCATAACATAACACACTGTCTTACTCTAAATGTGGCAATGTAAGATACATAGCATAACACACTGTCTTACTCTAACTGTGGCAATGTAAGATACATAACATAACACACTGTCTTACTCTAAATGTGGCAATGTAAGATGCATAACATAACACACTGTCTTACTCTAAATGTGGCAATGTAAGATGCATAACATAACACACTGTCTTACTCTAAATGTGGCAATGTAAGATGCATAACATAACACACTGTCTTACTCTAAATGTGGCAATGTAAGATGCATAACATAACACACTGTCTTACTCTAAATGTGGCAATGTAAGATGCATAACATAACACACTGTCTTACTCTAAATGTGGCAATGTAAGATGCATAACATAACACACTGTCTTACTCTAAATGTGGCAATGTAAGATGCATAACATAACACACTGTCGTACTCTAAATGTGGCAATGTAAGATGCATAACATAACACACTGTCTTACTCTAAATGTGGCAATGTAAGATGCATAACATAACACACTGTCTTACTCTAACTGTGGAAATGTAAGATGCATAACATAACACACTGTCTTACTCTAAATGTGGCAATGTAAGATGCATAACATAACACACTGTATTACTCTAAATGTGGCAATGTAAGATGCATAACATAACACACTGTCTTACTCTAAATGTGGCAATGTAAGATGCATAACATAACACACTGTCGTACTCTAACTGTGGCAATGTAAGATGCATAACATAACACACTGTCTTACTCTAACTGTGGCAATGTAAGATGCATAACATAACACACTGTCTTACTCTAACTGTGGCAATGTAAGATGCATAACATAACACACTGTCTTACTCTAAATGTGGCAATGTAAGATGCATAACATAACACACTGTCTTACTCTAACTGTGGCAATGTAAGATGCATAACATAACACACTGTCTTACTCTAACTGTGGCAATGTAAGATACATAACATAACACACTGTCTTACTCTAAATGTGGCAATGTAAGATGCATAACATAACACACTGTCTTACTCTAAATGTGGCAATGTAAGATGCATAACATAACACACTGTCTTACTCTAACTGTGGCAATGTAAGATACATAACATAACACACTATCTTACTCTAAATGTGGCAATGTAAGATGCATAACATAACACACTGTCTTACTCTAAATGTGGCAATGTAAGATACATAACATAACACACTTTCTTACTCTAAATGTGGCAATGTAAGATGCATAACATAACACACTGTCGTACTCTAAATGTGGCAATGTAAGATGCATAACATAACACACTGTCTTACTCTAAATGTGGCAATGTAAGATGCATAACATAACACACTGTCTTACTCTAAATGTGGCAATGTAAGATGCATAACATAACACACTGTCTTTATCTAAATGTGGCAATGTAAGATGCATAACATAACACACTGTCTTACTCTAAATTTGGCAATGTAAGATGCATAACATAACACACTGTCTTACTCTAACTGTGGCAATGTAAGATACATAACATAACACACTGTCTTACTCTAACTGTGGCAATGTAATAGGCATAACATAACACACTGTCTTAATCTAACCGTGGCAATGTAAGATGCATAACATAACACACTGTCTTACTCTAACTGTGGCAATGTAAGATGCATAACATAACACACTGTCTTACTCTAACTGTGGCAATGTAAGATACATAACATAACACACTGTCTTACTCTAAATGTGGCAATGTAAGATGCATAACATAACACACTGTCTTACTCTAAATGTGCCAATGTAAGATACATAACATAACACACTGTCTTACTCTAAATGTGGCAATGTAAGATGCATAACATAACACACTGTCTTACTCTAAATGTGGCAATGTAAGATGCATAACATAACACACTGTCTTACTCTAACTGTGGCAATGTAAGATGCATAAAATAACACACTGTCTTACTCTAAATGTGGAAATGTAAGATACATAACATAACACACTGTCTTACTCTAACTGTGGCAATGTAAGATGCATAACATAACACACTGTCTTACTCTAACTGTGGCAATGTAAGATACATAACATAACACACTGTCTTACTCTAACTGTGGCAATGTAAGATGCATAACATAACGCACTGTCTTACTCTAAATGTGGCAATGTAAGATGCATAACATAACACACTGTCTTACTCTAAATGTGGCAATGTAAGATGCATAACATAACACACTGTCTTACTCTAAATGTGGCAATGTAAGATGCATAACATAACACACTGTCTTACTCTAAATGTGGCAATGTAAGATGCATAACATAACACACTGTCTTACTCTAAATGTGGCAATGTAAGATGCATAACATAACACACTGTCTTACTCTAACTGTGAAAATGTAAGATGCATAACATAACACACTGTCTTACTCTAAATGTGGCAATGTAAGATGCATAACATAACACACTGTATTACTCTAAATGTGGCAATGTAAGATGCATAACATAACACACTGTCTTACTCTAAATGTGGCAATGTAAGATGCATAACATAACACACTGTCGTACTCTAACTGTGGCAATGTAAGATGCATAACATAACACACTGTCTTACGCTAACTGTGGCAATGTAAGATGCATAACATAACACACTGTCTTACTCTAACTGTGGCAATGTAAGATGCATAACATAACACACTGTCTTACTCTAAATGTGGCAATGTAAGATGCATAACATAACACACTGTCTTACTCTAACTGTGGCAATGTAAGATGCATAACATAACACACTGTCTTACTCTAACTGTGGCAATGTAAGATACATAACATAACACACTGTCTTACTCTAAATGTGGCAATGTAAGATGCATAACATAACACACTGTCTTACTCTAAATGTGGCAATGTAAGATGCATACCATAACACACTGTCTTACTCTAACTGTGGCAATGTAAGATACATAACATAACACACTATCTTACTCTAAATGTGGCAATGTAAGATGCATAACATAACACACTGTCTTACTCTAAATGTGGCAATGTAAGATACATAACATAACACACTTTCTTACTCTAAATGTGGCAATGTAAGATGCATAACATAACACACTGTCCTACTCTAAATGTGGCAATGTAAGATGCATAACATAACACACTGTCTTACTCTAAATGTGGCAATGTAAGATGCATAACATAACACACTGTCTTACTCTAAATGTGGCAATGTAAGATGCATAACATAACACACTGTCTTTATCTAAATGTGGCAATGTAAGATGCATAACATAACACACTGTCTTACTCTAAATGTGGCAATGTAAGATGCATAACATAACACACTGTCTTACTCTAACTGTGGCAATGTAAGATACATAACATAACACGCTGTCTTACTCTAACTGTGGCAATGTAATAGGCATAACATAACACACTGTCTTAATCTAACCGTGGCAATGTAAGATGCATAACATAACACACTGTCTTACTCTAACTGTGGCAATGTAAGATGCATAACATAACACACTGTCTTACTCTAAATGTGGCAATGTAAGATGCATAACATAACACACTGTCTTACTCTAAATGTGGCAATGTAAGATGCATAACATAACACACTGTCTTACTCTAAATGTGGCAATGTAAGATACATAACATAACACACTGTCTTACTCTAACTGTGGCAATGTAAGATACATAACATAACACACTGTCTTACTCTAAATGTGGCAATGTAAGATGCATAACATAACACACTGTCTTACTCTAAATGTGGCAATGTAAGATACATAACATAACACACTGTCTTACTCTAAATGTGGCAATGTAAGATGCATAACATAACACACTGTCTTACTCTAAATGTGGCAATGTAAGATGCATAACATAACACACTGTCTTACTCTAACTGTGGCAATGTAAGATGCATAACATAACACACTGTCTTACTCTAACTGTGGCAATGTAAGATGCATAACATAACACACTGTCTTACTCTAAATGTGGCAATGTAAGATGCATAACATAACACACTGTCTTACTCTAAATGTGGCAATGTAAGATGCATAACATAACACACTGTCTTACTCTAACTGTGGCAATGTAAGATGCATAACATAACACACTGTCTTACTCTAAATGTGGCAATGTAAGATGCATAACATAACACACTGTCTTACTCTAAATGTGGCAATGTAAGATGCATAACATAACACACTGTCTTACTCTAACTGTGGCAATGTAAGATGCATAACATAACACACTGTCTTACTCTAACTGTGGCAATGTAAGATGCATAACATAACACACTGTCTTACTCTAAATGTGGCAATGTAAGGTGCATAACATAACACACTGTCTTACTCTAAATGTGGCAATGTAAGATGCATAACATAACACACTGTCTTACTGTAAATGTGGCAATGTAAGATGCATTACATAACACACTGTCTTACTCTAACTGTGGCAATGTAAGATGCATAACATAACACACTGTCTTTATCTAAATGTGGCAATGTAAGATGCATAACATAACACACTGTCTTACTCTAAATGTGGCAATGTAAGATGCATAACATAACACACTGTCTTACTCTAACTGTGGCAATGTAAGATACATAACATAACACACTGTCTTACTCTAACTGTGGCAATGTAATAGGCATAACATAACACACTGTCTTACTCTAACCGTGGCAATGTAAGATGCATAACATAACACACTGTCTTACTCTAACTGTGGCAATGTAAGATGCATAACATAACACATTTTCTTACTCTAAATGTGGCAATGTAAGATGCATAACATAACACACTGTCTTACTCTAAATGTGGCAATGTAAGATGCATAACATAACACACTGTCTTACTCTAAATGTGGCAATGTAAGATACATAACATAACACACTGTCTTACTCTAACTGTGGCAATGTAAGATACATAACATAACACACTGTCTTACTCTAACTGTGGCAATGTAATAGGCATAACATAACACACTGTCTTACTCTAACCGTGGCAATGTAAGATGCATAACATAACACACTGTCTTACTCTAACTGTGGCAATGTAAGATGCATAACATAACACATTGTCTTACTCTAAATGTGGCAATGTAAGATGCATAACATAACACACTGTCTTACTCTAAATGTGGCAATGTAAGATGCATAACATAACACACTGTCTTACTCTAAATGTGGCAATGTAAGATACATAACATAACACACTGTCTTACTCTAACTGTGGCAATGTAAGATACATAACATAACACACTGTCTTACTCTAAATGTGGCAATGTAAGATGCATAACATAACACACTGTCTTACTCTAAATGTGGCAATGTAAGATACATAACATAACACACTGTCTTACTCTAAATGTGGCAATGTAAGATGCATAACATAACACACTGTCTTACTCTAAATGTGGCAATGTAAGATGCATAACATAACACACTGTCTTACTCTAACTGTGGCAATGTAAGATGCATAACATAACACACTGTCTTACTCTAACTGTGGCAATGTAAGATGCATAACATAACACACTGTCTTGCTCTAACTGTGGCAATGTAAGATGCATAACATAACACACTGTCTTACTCTAAATGTGGCAATGTAAGATGCATAACATAACACACTGTCTTACTCTAAATGTGGCAATATAAGATGCATAACATAACACACTGTCTTACTCTAAATGTGGCAATGTAAGATGCATAACATAACACACTGTCTTACTCTAACTGTGGCAATGTAAGATGCATAACATAACACACTGTCTTACTCTAACTGTGGCAATGTAAGATGCATAACATAACACACTGTCTTACTCTAAATGTGGCAATGTAAGATACATAACATAACACACTGTCTTACTCTAACTGTGGCAATGTAAGATGCATAACATAACACACTGTCTTACTCTAACTGTGGCAATGTAAGATGCATAACATAACACACTGTCTTACTCTAACTGTGGCAATGTAAGATGCATAACATAACACACTGTCTTACTCTAAATGTGGCAATGTAAGATGCATAACATAACACACTGTCTTACTCTAAATGTGGCAATGTAAGATGCATAACATAACACACTGTCTTACTCTAACTGTGGCAATGTAAGATACATAACATAACACACTGTCTTACTCTAACTGTGGCAATGTAATAGGCATAACATAACACACTGTCTTACTCTAACCGTGGCAATGTAAGATGCATAACATAACACACTGTCTTACTCTAACTGTGGCAATGTAAGATGCATAACATAACACACTGTCTTACTCTAAATGTGGCAATGTTAGATGCATAACATAACACACTGTCTTACTTTAAATGTGGCAATGTAAGATGCATAACATAACACACTGTCTTACTCTAAATGTGGCAATGTAAGATGCATAACATAACACACTGTCTTACTCTAAATGTGGCAATGTAAGATACATAACATAACACACTGTCTTACTCTAACTGTGGCAATGTAAGATACATAACATAACATACTGTCTTACTCTAAATGTGGCAATGTAAGATGCATAACATAACACACTGTCTTACTCTAAATGTGGCAATGTAAGATACATAACATAACACACTGTCTTACTCTAAATGTGGCAATGTAAGATGCATAACATAACACACTGTCTTACTCTAAATGTGGCAATGTAAGATGCATAACATAACACACTGTCTTACTCTAACTGTGGCAATGTAAGATGCATAACATAACACACTGTCTTACTCTAACTGTGGCAATGTAAGATGCATAACATAACACACTGTCTTACTCTAACTGTGGCAATGTAAGATGCATAACATAACACACTGTCTTACTCTAAATGTGGCAATGTAAGATACATAACATAACACACTGTCTTACTCTAACTGTGGCAATGTAAGATGCATAACATAACACACTGTCTTACTCTAATTGTGGCAATGTAAGATGCATAACATAACACACTGTCTTACTCTAACTGTGGCAATGTAAGATGCATAACATAACACACTGTCTTACTCTAACTGTGGCAATGTAAGATGCATAACATAACACACTGTCTTACTCTAAATGTGGCAATGTAAGATGCATAACATAACACACTGTCTTACTCTAAATGTGGCAATGTAAGATGCATAACATAACACACTGTCTTACTCTAACTGTGGCAATGTAAGATGCATAACATAACACACTGTCTTACTCTAAATGTGGAAATGTAAGATACATAACATAACACACTGTCTTACTCTAACTGTGGCAATGTAAGATACATAACATAACACACTGTCTTACTCTAACTGTGGCAATGTAAGATGCATAACATAACACACTGTCTTACTCTAAATGTGGCAATGTAAGATGCATAACATAACACACTGTCTTACTCTAAATGTGGCAATGTAAGATGCATAACATAACACACTGTCTTACTCTAAATGTGGCATTGTAAGATGCATAACATAACACACTGTCTTACTCTAAATGTGGCAATGTAAGATGCATAACATAACACACTGTCTTACTCTAAAAGTGGCAATGTAAGATGCATAACATAACACACTGTCTTACTCTAACTGTGGCAATGTAAGATGCGTAACATAACACACTGTCTTACTCTAAATGTGGCAATGTAAGATACATAACATAACACACTGTCTTACTCTAACTGTGGCAATGTAAGATGCATAACATAACACACTATCTTACTCTAACTGTGGCAATGTAAGATGCATAACATAACACACTGTCTTACTCTAACTGTGGCAATGTAAGATACATAACATAACACACTGTCTTACTCTAACTGTGGCAATGTAAGATGCATAACATAACACACTGTCTTACTCTAAATGTGGCAATGTAAGATGCATAACATAACACACTGTCTTACTCTAAATGTGGCAATGTAAGATGCATAACATAACACACTGTCTTACTCTAAATGTGGCAATGTAAGATGCATAACATAACACACTGTCTTACTCTAAATGTGGCAATGTAAGATGCATAACATAACACACTGTCTTACTCTAAATGTGGCAATGTGAGATGCATAACATAACACACTGTCTTACTCTAAATGTGGCAATGTAAGATGCATAACATAACACAATGTCTTACTCTAACTGTGGCAATGTAAGATGCATAACATAACACACTGTCTTACTCTAAATGTGGCAATGTAAGATGCATAACACACTGTCTTACTCTAAATGTGGCAATGTAAGATGCATAACATAACACACTGTCTTACTCTAAATGTGGCAATGTAAGATGCATAACATAACACACTGTCTTACTCTAACTGTGGCAATGTAAGATACATAACATAACACACTATCTTACTCTAAATGTGGCAATGTAAGATGCATAACATAACACAGTCTTACTCTAACTGTGGCAATGTAAGATACATAACATAACACACTGTCTTACTCTAAATGTGGCAATGTAAGATACATAACATAACACACTGTCTTACTCTAACTGTGGCAATGTAAGATACATAACATAAACACTGTCTTACACTAACTGTGGCAATGTAAGATACATAACATAACACACTGTCTTACTCTAAATGTGGCAGTGTAAGATACATAACATAACACACTGTCTTACTCTAACTGTGGCAATGTAAGATGCATAACATAACACACTGTCTTACTCTAACTGTGGCAATGTAAGATACATAACATAACACACTGTCTTACTCTAACTGTGGCAATGTAAGATGCATAACATAACACACTGTCTTACTCTAAATGTGGCAATGTAAGATGCATAACATAACACACTGTCTTACTCTAAATGTGGCAATGTAAGATGCATAACATAACACACTGTCTTACTCTAAATGTGGCAATGTAAGATGCATAACATAACACACTGTCTTACTCTAAATGTGGCAATGTAAGATGCATAACATAACACACTGTCTTACTCTAAAAGTGGCAATGTAAGATGCGTAACATAACACACTGTCTTACTCTAAATGTGGCAATGTAAGATACATAACATAACACACTGTCTTACTCTAACTGTGGCAATGTAAGATGCATAACATAACACACTATCTTACTCTAACTGTGGCAATGTAAGATGCATAACATAACACACTGTCTTACTCTAACTGTGGCAATGTAAGATACATAACATAACACACTGTCTTACTCTAACTGTGGCAATGTAAGATGCATAACATAACACACTGTCTTACTCTAAATGTGGCAATGTAAGATGCATAACATAACACACTGTCTTACTCTAAATGTGGCAATGTAAGATGCATAACATAACACACTGTCTTACTCTAAATGTGGCAATGTAAGATGCATAACATAACACACTGTCTTACTCTAAATGTGGCAATGTAAGATGCATAACATAACACACTGTCTTACTCTAAATGTGGCAATGTGAGATGCATAACATAACACACTGTCTTACTCTAAATGTGGCAATGTAAGATGCATAACATAACACAATGTCTTACTCTAACTGTGGCAATGTAAGATGCATAACATAACACACTGTCTTACTCTAAATGTGGCAATGTAAGATGCATAACACACTGTCTTACTCTAAATGTGGCAATGTAAGATGCATAACATAACACACTGTCTTACTCTAAATGTGGCAATGTAAGATGCATAACATAACACACTGTCTTACTCTAACTGTGGCAATGTAAGATACATAACATAACACACTGTCTTACTCTAACTGTGGCAATGTAAGATGCATAACATAACACACTGTCTTACTCTAAATGTGGCAATGTAAGATGCATAACATAACACACTGTCTTACTCTAAATGTGGCAATGTAAGATGCATAACATAACACACTGTCTTACTCTAAATGTGGCAATGTAAGATGCATAACATAACACACTGTCTTACTCTAAATGTGGCAATGTAAGATGCATAACATAACACACTGTCTTACTCTAAATGTGGCAATGTGAGATGCATAACATAACACACTGTCTTACTCTAAATGTGGCAATGTAAGATGCATAACATAACACAATGTCTTACTCTAATTGTGGCAATGTAAGATGCATAACATAACACACTGTCTTACTCTAAATGTGGCAATGTAAGATGCATAACACACTGTCTTACTCTAAATGTGGCAATGTAAGATGCATAACATAACACACTGTCTTACTCTAAATGTGGCAATGTAAGATGCATAACATAACACACTGTCTTACTCTAACTGTGGCAATGTAAGATACATAACATAACACACTATCTTACTCTAAATGTGGCAATGTAAGATACATAACATAACACACTGTCTTACTCTAACTGTGGCAATGTAAGATGCATAACATAACACACTGTCTTACTCTAAATGTGGCAATGTAAGATGCATAACATAACACACTGTCTTACTCTAAAAGTGGCAATGTAAGATGCATAACATAACACACTGTCTTACTCTAACTGTGGCAATGTAAGATGCGTAACATAACACACTGTCTTACTCTAAATGTGGCAATGTAAGATACATAACATAACACACTGTCTTACTCTAACTGTGGCAATGTAAGATGCATAACATAACACACTATCTTACTCTAACTGTGGCAATGTAAGATGCATAACATAACACACTGTCTTACTCTAACTGTGGCAATGTAAGATACATAACATAACACACTGTCTTACTCTAACTGTGGCAATGTAAGATGCATAACATAACACACTGTCTTACTCTAAATGTGGCAATGTAAGATGCATAACATAACACACTGTCTTACTCTAAATGTGGCAATGTAAGATGCATAACATAACACACTGTCTTACTCTAAATGTGGCAATGTAAGATGCATAACATAACACACTGTCTTACTCTAAATGTGGCAATGTAAGATGCATAACATAACACACTGTCTTACTCTAAATGTGGCAATGTGAGATGCATAACATAACACACTGTCTTACTCTAAATGTGGCAATGTAAGATGCATAACATAACACAATGTCTTACTCTAACTGTGGCAATGTAAGATGCATAACATAACACACTGTCTTACTCTAAATGTGGCAATGTAAGATGCATAACACACTGTCTTACTCTAAATGTGGCAATGTAAGATGCATAACATAACACACTGTCTTACTCTAAATGTGGCAATGTAAGATGCATAACATAACACACTGTCTTACTCTAACTGTGGCAATGTAAGATACATAACATAACACACTATCTTACTCTAAATGTGGCAATGTAAGATGCATAACATAACACAGTCTTACTCTAACTGTGGCAATGTAAGATACATAACATAACACACTGTCTTACTCTAAATGTGGCAATGTAAGATACATAACATAACACACTGTCTTACTCTAACTGTGGCAATGTAAGATACATAACATAAACACTGTCTTACACTAACTGTGGCAATGTAAGATACATAACATAACACACTGTCTTACTCTAAATGTGGCAGTGTAAGATACATAACATAACACACTGTCTTACTCTAAATGTGGCAGTGTAAGATACATAACATAACACACTGTCTTACTCTAACTGTGGCAATGTAAGATGCATAACATAACACACTGTCTTACTCTAACTGTGGCAATGTAAGATACATAACATAACACACTGTCTTACTCTAAATGTGGCAATGTAAGATGCATAACATAACAAACTGTCTTACTCTAACTGTGGCAATGTAAGATGCATAACATAACACACTGTCTTACTCTAAATGTGGCAATGTAAGATGCATAACATAACACACTGTCTTACTCTAAATGTGGCAATGTAAGATGCATAACATAACACACTGTCTTACTCTAACTGTGGCAATGTAAGATGCATAACATAACACACTGTCTTACTCTAACTGTGGCAATGTAAGATGCATAACATAACACACTGTCTTACTCTAACTGTGGCAATGTAAGATGCATAACATAACACACTGTCTTACTCTAAATGTGGCAATGTAAGATGCATAACATAACACACTGTCTTACTCTAAATGTGGCAATGTAAGATGCATAACATAACACACTGTCTTACTCTAAATGTGGCATTGTAAGATGCATAACATAACACACTGTCTTACTCTAAATGTGGCAATG
The DNA here is from genome assembly GCA_963921405.1 of Cepaea hortensis. Taxonomy (NCBI): domain Eukaryota; kingdom Metazoa; phylum Mollusca; class Gastropoda; order Stylommatophora; family Helicidae; genus Cepaea; species Cepaea hortensis. The sequence goes on along the minus strand of OY992888.1, from coordinate 779,272 downwards.
TAAGATGCATAACATAACACACTGTCTTACTCTAAAAGTGGCAATGTAAGATGCATAACATAACACACTGTCTTACTCTAACTGTGGCAATGTAAGATGCGTAACATAACACACTGTCTTACTCTAAATGTGGCAATGTAAGATACATAACATAACACACTGTCTTACTCTAACTGTGGCAATGTAAGATGCATAACATAACACACTATCTTACTCTAACTGTGGCAATGTAAGATGCATAACATAACACACTGTCTTACTCTAACTGTGGCAATGTAAGATACATAACATAACACACTGTCTTACTCTAACTGTGGCAATGTAAGATGCATAACATAACACACTGTCTTACTCTAAATGTGGCAATGTAAGATGCATAACATAACACACTGTCTTACTCTAAATGTGGCAATGTAAGATGCATAACATAACACACTGTCTTACTCTAAATGTGGCAATGTAAGATGCATAACATAACACACTGTCTTACTCTAAATGTGGCAATGTAAGATGCATAACATAACACACTGTCTTACTCTAAATGTGGCAATGTGAGATGCATAACATAACACACTGTCTTACTCTAAATGTGGCAATGTAAGATGCATAACATAACACAATGTCTTACTCTAACTGTGGCAATGTAAGATGCATAACATAACACACTGTCTTACTCTAAATGTGGCAATGTAAGATGCATAACACACTGTCTTACTCTAAATGTGGCAATGTAAGATGCATAACATAACACACTGTCTTACTCTAAATGTGGCAATGTAAGATGCATAACATAACACACTGTCTTACTCTAACTGTGGCAATGTAAGATACATAACATAACACACTATCTTACTCTAAATGTGGCAATGTAAGATGCATAACATAACACAGTCTTACTCTAACTGTGGCAATGTAAGATACATAACATAACACACTGTCTTACTCTAAATGTGGCAATGTAAGATACATAACATAACACACTGTCTTACTCTAACTGTGGCAATGTAAGATACATAACATAAACACTGTCTTACACTAACTGTGGCAATGTAAGATACATAACATAACACACTGTCTTACTCTAAATGTGGCAGTGTAAGATACATAACATAACACACTGTCTTACTCTAACTGTGGCAATGTAAGATGCATAACATAACACACTGTCTTACTCTAACTGTGGCAATGTAAGATACATAACATAACACACTGTCTTACTCTAACTGTGGCAATGTAAGATGCATAACATAACACACTGTCTTACTCTAAATGTGGCAATGTAAGATGCATAACATAACACACTGTCTTACTCTAAATGTGGCAATGTAAGATGCATAACATAACACACTGTCTTACTCTAAATGTGGCAATGTAAGATGCATAACATAACACACTGTCTTACTCTAAATGTGGCAATGTAAGATGCATAACATAACACACTGTCTTACTCTAAAAGTGGCAATGTAAGATGCGTAACATAACACACTGTCTTACTCTAAATGTGGCAATGTAAGATACATAACATAACACACTGTCTTACTCTAACTGTGGCAATGTAAGATGCATAACATAACACACTATCTTACTCTAACTGTGGCAATGTAAGATGCATAACATAACACACTGTCTTACTCTAACTGTGGCAATGTAAGATACATAACATAACACACTGTCTTACTCTAACTGTGGCAATGTAAGATGCATAACATAACACACTGTCTTACTCTAAATGTGGCAATGTAAGATGCATAACATAACACACTGTCTTACTCTAAATGTGGCAATGTAAGATGCATAACATAACACACTGTCTTACTCTAAATGTGGCAATGTAAGATGCATAACATAACACACTGTCTTACTCTAAATGTGGCAATGTAAGATGCATAACATAACACACTGTCTTACTCTAAATGTGGCAATGTGAGATGCATAACATAACACACTGTCTTACTCTAAATGTGGCAATGTAAGATGCATAACATAACACAATGTCTTACTCTAACTGTGGCAATGTAAGATGCATAACATAACACACTGTCTTACTCTAAATGTGGCAATGTAAGATGCATAACACACTGTCTTACTCTAAATGTGGCAATGTAAGATGCATAACATAACACACTGTCTTACTCTAAATGTGGCAATGTAAGATGCATAACATAACACACTGTCTTACTCTAACTGTGGCAATGTAAGATACATAACATAACACACTGTCTTACTCTAACTGTGGCAATGTAAGATGCATAACATAACACACTGTCTTACTCTAAATGTGGCAATGTAAGATGCATAACATAACACACTGTCTTACTCTAAATGTGGCAATGTAAGATGCATAACATAACACACTGTCTTACTCTAAATGTGGCAATGTAAGATGCATAACATAACACACTGTCTTACTCTAAATGTGGCAATGTAAGATGCATAACATAACACACTGTCTTACTCTAAATGTGGCAATGTGAGATGCATAACATAACACACTGTCTTACTCTAAATGTGGCAATGTAAGATGCATAACATAACACAATGTCTTACTCTAATTGTGGCAATGTAAGATGCATAACATAACACACTGTCTTACTCTAAATGTGGCAATGTAAGATGCATAACACACTGTCTTACTCTAAATGTGGCAATGTAAGATGCATAACATAACACACTGTCTTACTCTAAATGTGGCAATGTAAGATGCATAACATAACACACTGTCTTACTCTAACTGTGGCAATGTAAGATACATAACATAACACACTATCTTACTCTAAATGTGGCAATGTAAGATACATAACATAACACACTGTCTTACTCTAACTGTGGCAATGTAAGATGCATAACATAACACACTGTCTTACTCTAAATGTGGCAATGTAAGATGCATAACATAACACACTGTCTTACTCTAAAAGTGGCAATGTAAGATGCATAACATAACACACTGTCTTACTCTAACTGTGGCAATGTAAGATGCGTAACATAACACACTGTCTTACTCTAAATGTGGCAATGTAAGATACATAACATAACACACTGTCTTACTCTAACTGTGGCAATGTAAGATGCATAACATAACACACTATCTTACTCTAACTGTGGCAATGTAAGATGCATAACATAACACACTGTCTTACTCTAACTGTGGCAATGTAAGATACATAACATAACACACTGTCTTACTCTAACTGTGGCAATGTAAGATGCATAACATAACACACTGTCTTACTCTAAATGTGGCAATGTAAGATGCATAACATAACACACTGTCTTACTCTAAATGTGGCAATGTAAGATGCATAACATAACACACTGTCTTACTCTAAATGTGGCAATGTAAGATGCATAACATAACACACTGTCTTACTCTAAATGTGGCAATGTAAGATGCATAACATAACACACTGTCTTACTCTAAATGTGGCAATGTGAGATGCATAACATAACACACTGTCTTACTCTAAATGTGGCAATGTAAGATGCATAACATAACACAATGTCTTACTCTAACTGTGGCAATGTAAGATGCATAACATAACACACTGTCTTACTCTAAATGTGGCAATGTAAGATGCATTACACACTGTCTTACTCTAAATGTGGCAATGTAAGATGCATAACATAACACACTGTCTTACTCTAAATGTGGCAATGTAAGATGCATAACATAACACACTGTCTTACTCTAACTGTGGCAATGTAAGATACATAACATAACACACTATCTTACTCTAAATGTGGCAATGTAAGATGCATAACATAACACAGTCTTACTCTAACTGTGGCAATGTAAGATACATAACATAACACACTGTCTTACTCTAAATGTGGCAATGTAAGATACATAACATAACACACTGTCTTACTCTAACTGTGGCAATGTAAGATACATAACATAAACACTGTCTTACACTAACTGTGGCAATGTAAGATACATAACATAACACACTGTCTTACTCTAAATGTGGCAGTGTAAGATACATAACATAACACACTGTCTTACTCTAAATGTGGCAGTGTAAGATACATAACATAACACACTGTCTTACTCTAACTGTGGCAATGTAAGATGCATAACATAACACACTGTCTTACTCTAACTGTGGCAATGTAAGATACATAACATAACACACTGTCTTACTCTAAATGTGGCAATGTAAGATGCATAACATAACACACTGTCTTACTCTAACTGTGGCAATGTAAGATGCATAACATAACACACTGTCTTACTCTAAATGTGGCAATGTAAGATGCATAACATAACACACTGTCTTACTCTAAATGTGGCAATGTAAGATGCATAACATAACACACTGTCTTACTCTAACTGTGGCAATGTAAGATGCATAACATAACACACTGTCTTACTCTAACTGTGGCAATGTAAGATGCATAACATAACACACTGTCTTACTCTAAATGTGGCAATGTAAGATACATAACATAACACACTGTCTTACTCTAACTGTGGCAATGTAAGATGCATAACATAACACACTGTCTTACTCTAACTGTGGCAATGTAAGACGCATAACATAACACACTGTCTTACTCTAAATGTGGCAATGTAAGATGCATAACATAACACACTGTCTTACTCTAACTGTGGCAATGTAAGATGCATAACATAACACACTGTCTTACTCTAAATGTGGCAATGTAAGATGCATAACATAACACACTGTCTTACTCTAAATGTGGCAATGTAAGATGCATAATATAACACACTGTCTTACTCTAAATGTGGCAATGTAAGATGCATAACATAACACACTGTCTTACTCTAACTGTGGCAATGTAAGATGCATAACATAACACACTATCTTACTCTAAATGTGGCAATGTAAGATGCATAACATAACACACTGTCTTACTCTAACTGTGGCAATGTAAGATGCATAACATAACACACTGTCTTACTCTAAATGTGGCAATGTAAGATGCATAACATAACACACTGTCTTACTCTAAATGTGGCAATGTAAGATGCATAACATAACACACTGTCTTACTATAAATGTGGCAATGTAAGATGCATAACATAACACACTGTCTTACTCTAAATGTGGCAATGTAAGATGCATAACATAACACACTGTCTTACTCTAAATGTGGCAATGTGAGATGCATAACATAACACACTGTCTTACTCTAAATGTGGCAATGTAAGATGCATAACATAACACAATGTCTTACTCTAACTGTGGCAATGTAAGATGCATAACATAACACACTGTCTTACTCTAAATGTGGCAATGTAAGATGCATAACACACTGTCTTACTCTAAATGTGGCAATGTAAGATGCATAACATAACACACTGTCTTACTCTAAATGTGGCAATGTGAGATGCATAACATAACACACTGTCTTACTCTAAATGTGGCAATGTAAGATGCATAACATAACACAATGTCTTACTCTAACTGTGGCAATGTAAGATGCATAACATAACACACTGTCTTACTCTAAATGTGGCAATATAAGATGCATAACACACTGTCTTACTCTAAATGTGGCAATGTAAGATGCATAACATAACACACTGTCTTACTCTAAATGTGGCAATGTAAGATGCATAACATAACACACTGTCTTACTCTAACTGTGGCAATGTAAGATACATAACATAACACACTGTCTTACTCTAACTGTGGCAATGTAAGATACATAACATAACACACTGTCTTACTCTAACTGTGGCAATGTAAGATACATAACATAAACACTGTCTTACACTAACTGTGGCAATGTAAGATACATAACATAACACACTGTCTTACTCTAAATGTGGCAGTGTAAGATACATAACATAACACACTGTCTTACTCTAACTGTGGCAATGTAAGATGCATAACATAACACACTGTCTTACTCTAACTGTGGCAATGTAAGATACATAACATAACACACTATCTTACTCTAAATGTGGCAATGTAAGATGCATAACATAACACACTGTCTTACTGTAAATGTGGCAATGTAAGATGCATAACATAACACACTGTCTTACTCTAACTGTGGCAATGTAAGATGCATAACATAACACACTGTCTTACTCTAAATGTGGCAATGTAAGATGCATAACATAACACACTGTCTTACTCTAACTGTGGCAATGTAAGATGCATAACATAACACACTGTCTTACTCTAACTGTGGCAATGTAAGATGCATAACATAACACACTGTCTTACTCTAAATGTGGCAATGTAAGATACATAACATAACACACTGTCTTACTCTAACTGTGGCAATGTAAGATGCATAACATAACACACTGTCTTACTCTAACTGTGGCAATGTAAGACGCATAACATAACACACTGTCTTACTCTAAATGTGGCAATGTAAGATGCATAACATAACACACTGTCTTACTCTAACTGTGGCAATGTAAGATGCATAACATAACACACTGTCTTACTCTAAATGTGGCAATGTAAGATGCATAACATAACACACTGTCTTACTCTAAATGTGGCAATGTAAGATGCATAACATAACACACTGTCTTACTCTAAATGTGGCAATGTAAGATGCATAACATAACACACTGTCTTACTCTAACTGTGGCAATGTAAGATACATAACATAACACACTATCTTACTCTAAATGTGGCAATGTAAGATGCATAACATAACACACTGTCTTACTCTAACTGTAGCAATGTAAGATACATAACATAACACACTGTCTTACTCTAAATGTGGCAATGTAAGATGCATAACATAACACACTGTCTTATTCTAAATGTGGCAATGTAAGATGCATAACATAGCACACTGTCTTACTCTAACTGTGGCAATGTAAGATACATAACATAACACACTGTCTTACTCTAACTGTGGCAATGTAAGATGCATAACATAACACACTGTCTTACTCTAAATGTGGCAATGTATGATGCATAACATAACACACTGTCTTACTCTAAATGTGGCAATGTAAGATGCATAACATAACACACTGTCTTACTCTAACTGTGGCAATGTAAGATACATAACATAACACACTATCTTACTCTAAATGTGGCAATGTAAGATGCATAACATAACACACTGTCTTACTCTAACTGTGGCAATGTAAGATGCATAACATAACACACTGTCTTACTCTAACTGTGGCAATGTAAGATGCATAACATAACACACTGTCTTACTCTAACTGTGGCAATGTAAGATGCATAACATAACACACTGTCTTACTCTAACTGTGGCAATGTAAGATGCATAACATAACACACTGTCTTACTCTAACTGTGAAAAAGTCACAAGTTCTTTACACTAATTTTATTAGAATCATAAGCTGTCTTTCTCTAACTGTGACAACGCCACAAACTATCGTTTTCCAGCCTTGACAAAATCACCAGCTATATTTCCATAGCTGTGACAAAATGGCAACCTGTTCTGCTTCAATCTTTGGAGAGACATGATCGTCTACGCCAGTTGCCAGGGCACATGATGCTGGTGAGTCTAGTTCAGCTGTGATAAATTAAAACTGTGATACTGCAACTTTGTCAGACGAATACACATTGATCAGATTACAGGGATCACGTCTGCAGGAGGCCCTGTGAGAACCAGACTACGGCCAGGCTGTGCCAGTACGAGTTTGTGCTGGAGAACTACTACGTGCTGTCCAAGGCCTGCTACGGTTGTCCATACAATCAGTCGGACTGCCTGCTGCCCCAGTGTGTGACCGCGGGGGGTATCTCTCGGGTGATCAAGACGGTCAACCGAATACTGCCCGGACCTGCCATAGAAGTAAGTGTTTGTCGTGTGTCTGGTGTTACTCCGTTCAGCATCGACAATCTCGCGCCAACTATGGAATATATTCCCCGTGCAGCATCGACCATCTCGCGCCCAGTATGGAATGGTTTCCCCATGCGGCCTCGACCATCTGGTGCCAACTATAGAATGGTTTCCCCGAGCAGGACCGACCATCTGGTGCCAACTATAGAATGTTTTCCCCGTGCAGGACCGACCATCTCACGTCAACTATAGAATGGTTTCCCCGAGCAGCACCGACCATCTCGCGTCAACTCTGAAATGGTTTAACCTAGGCGTTATTTGATTGTCCGTCTTGTCCAGATTGTCATCTCTGACTCCCAGTCTTTTCTCAGTGGTTTTGGTTCGCCTTGTACAAATCTATCAAAGCTGACATAACATAACATACATGTACAAATCTATCAAAGCTGACATAACATAACATACATGTACAAATCTATCCAAGCTGACATAACATAACATACATGTACAAACCCATCCAAGCTGACATAACATAACATACATGTACAAATCTATCAAAGCTGACATAACATAACATACATGTACAAATCTATCAAAGCTGACATAACATAACATACATGTACAAATCTATCAAAGCTGACATAACATAACATACATGTACAAATCTATCAAAGCTGACATAACATAACATACATGTACAAATCTATCAAAGCTGACATAACATAACATACATGTACAAATCTATCAAAGCTGACATAACATAACATACATGTACAAATCTATCAAAGCTGACATAACATAACATACATGTACAAATCTATCAAAGCTGACATAACATAACATACATGTACAAATCTATCAAAGCTGACATAACATAACATACATGTACAAATCTATCAAAGCTGACATAACATAACATACATGTACAAATCTATCAAAGCTGACGTAACATAAATGTACAAGTCTATCCAAGATGAAATAATATAACGTAAATGCACAAGTCTATCCAAGATGAAATAATATACCGTACATGTACAAGTCTATATAAGATGACATAACATAATATACATGTACAAATCTATATAAGATGACATAACACAACATACATGTACAAATCTATATAAGATGACATAACACAACATATATGTACAAATCTATATAAGATGACATAACACAACATACATGTACAAATCTATATAAGATGACATAACACAACATACATGTACAAATTTATATAATCTGTGTCTTTTAAAAATTTAATTATAATCCCAGTTGTTCACTGTGCGCAACAAACGCATCTACTAATTGTTGCAAATCCTGCTCATTGTCTGCAATCAATACTGTATCATCTTCATATCTAATGTTATTGATGTTTCGTCCACCAAAGCTGACTCCATTTATATCTTCTACATTTCATAAAATATTTTCACTGTATAGGGGAATAAGACCTGGAGACAATACACATCCCTGCCTAACACCTGTCTTAATAGGCTGATATTGTCCCACTTTATCACTTTATTATCATCAGTCCTTATGACAGCTTGTTGTTTCCAATATATATTTTTTATAAGTCTAATGTCTTTCCCATCAATTTGTAGATCTGCAAGCATATCTACCATGTTGACATGTCTTACTCTATCGAAAGCCATTGTGTAGTCAATAAAGCAAAAATGTATATCTTTGTTTACTTATATAGAACGTTCAATAACTGAACTCAGAATATGCACAGCATTTACTGTACCCTTTCCTTCTACAAACTCACATTGTTCTTCCCCTATTTCAGGTTGTATTTTCTTCCTCACTCTTTGCATGATAATTCGTAGCAAAATCTTTGTGATGTGACTCATCATACTAATTGTTCTATGTTGATCACATTACAAGGCTCCTGATTTCTTTGGGATTCCAATAAATTAATAATTGCATACTTCAGAAGGTATATGTCCGGTATCATATAATGAGTTCAGCAGTCTAGTGACTTGATCTATTCCATATTCTTCTAAAGCTATAATCATTTCTGTTGTGATGTTATCTGAACCGGGGGCCTTGCCAGCTTTCATATGTTTAAGAAAATTTCGAACCTCCATCTTCAAAATTGACGGTCCTTCATTTTTTAAGTCGAATATCATACTGTTCATCTCTGTTATCATCATAAAGCTTTTTCACATAGTCTGACCATACATGTAGAATCTGATATTTTTCTATTATGATTTTGCCATCTTTAGTTTTTAGACAGCTTGATGATGTACTTGTTCTTTTATTAGTAAGTTCCTGAATTCTTTTGTGCACTAATTTGGTATTTTGACTGTTGTGTTGTTTTTCAGTTTCTCTCAAGCCATCGTTCTTTTGCCTCGTTACATAATATTCTGACTTGTCTGTGAATTTCTTCATATTTGGCAGAATTATTTTTGTTGAGTCTTCTTGTTTCCATTAGTTGTAAAATTTCTTCAGTCATCCATTTCTTACGACCCACCTTCTTTAATTTTGGAATAGTTGTTTCTGCAGCCAAACTGATTGAATTCTTCAACATTTCCCATCGATCATCCGCATCCTGGAATATGATCTCTATATCAGACAATAAGTATATCAAATCTGATCTGTACTTCAATGTTGAATTTGTTTTGTATTTAATTGTCGTTATTCAATGTACACAAATCATATTTAGTGTTTCCTGTTTTATACTTGACTTTCTTTAACTTTATCCTCAATGTTCCTGTAATTAATCTGTGGTCACTATAACAATCATAACTGGGAACTGTTTTTGCTATTGTTGGTGCATTTATAAATCTTCTGCTAATCACAATTTAATCAGTCTGGTTTATAATCCTGCTATCAGGACACCTCCATGTCCGTAATCTTCTAGGGTTTTGCTTAAACCAGTTGTTTCCTACAATTATTGCCTGTTCTTTAGCCAACTCTACAAGTCTGTATCCTCTTTCATTTCTCTCTCCTAAACCATAGTTTCATACTGTGTATCTATCACCTTGATTTCCTACTTTTGAATTTAAGTCCCCTATTATGATGTTTATTTCTGAATTTTTACAATTCTATAAAGCAGACTCTATGTCATTAAAGAATTCTTCTACACTATCTTCACTGGGTTCTCCTGTTGGGGCATATATTTGAATAACGTTTTGCTAAAAGGTCTGCCGCTTAATTTAACTAGTAGAACTCTGCCTGACACTGCCCAATATCCTTGAACAGAACTTGATGTTTGCCAGTCCAAAATAATGGCTACCCCCCCCCCCTCCCCTTGTCGATTTTCTCATCCAGAATAATTAATCTTAAAATCTTCATCTATCTTGATGCCTGCTCCTGTCCATCTCGTTTCGCACATCCCTAAAATATTAATTTTCTCTCCTTCCATTTCTTGTTTGATGTTATCTAATTTTTCATTATAACATATATAGTCAACTTATGTAAAGAAACAAGCCAAACAGAGACAGCAAGAACACCACATTAAGAGAATACAGAAGAAGAACAATCTGCATATCTAACCATTAGAAACCTCCTGTTTGCGGACGAACAAAAACTAATAGTAAAATCAGAAGCTGAATTACAAGACCACATGAATAGTCTAAACGAAATGTGTAGGGAATAAAACATGAAAATTAGCACAAGTAAAACAGAGGTAATGACTATAACTAAAGAAGAAAAGAAAAAGTAACAACGATTCACCTAAACGAACATCCCTCGAATCAAGTAAAGAGTTTCAAGTACCCAGGAGGTATAATATCATCAAATGGCAAATCAGAAGACGAGATCGAAAATAGATGCAATAAGGCAAATCAACTCATTGGACAAATGGCACCAATACTAAAGAACAAACATGTATCAATAACTACTAAGAAAGCACTTTACAACACAATCTTCCTACCAACTCTATGTTACCAATGCCAAACCTGGACAGTGACAGAAAAAGAGAAAAGAAACATCACAACAACAGAAATGAGATTCCTGAGAAGAATACTCAATGTATCAAGAAGAGATAAGATCAGAAATGAAGAAATCAGAATTAAAGTGGGGGTTATAGCTGCACTAGATTTTATTAGAAGGAAGCAATGATGTGGCCATGCAAGTAGGTTACCAGCTAACAGTATTCCTCAACAAGCAATGATTTACAGACCAGAGGGAAGCAGAGGAAGAGGCCGACCACATAAACGATGGACGCAGGGGATAACAGAGTCCGTGGGAATATCGATACATGAAGCCCATAAGCGGGCTCTTCCTCTGTTTATACTTCACCTCGACACCGCAAGGTACAAGAAGAACATGATGAGTTGAGATGAGATGAGTACAAGTTTATCCAAGTTGACATAACATCACATACATGTACCAGTCTATCCAAGCTGACATAACGTCACATACATGTACAAGTCTATCCCAGCTAACATAACATCACATACATGTACAAGTCTATCCAAGCTGACATAACATCACATACATGTACAAGTCTATCCAAGCTGACATAACATCACATACATGTACAAGTCTATCCAAGCTGACATAACATCACATACATGTACAAGTCTATCCAAGCTGACATAACATCACATACATGTACAAGCAGAAGAAGAAGGAGAGAAGAAGAAGAAGAAGAAGAAGAAGAAGAAGAAGAAGAAGAAGAAGAAGAAGAAGAAGAAGAAGAAGAAGAAGAAGAAGAAGAAGAAGAAGAAGAAGAAGAAGAAGAAGAAGAAGAAGAAGAAGAAGAAGGAGAAGGAGAAGAAGAAGCAGAAGGAGAGAAGAAGAAGAAGAAGAAGAAGAAGAAGAAGAAGAAGAAGAAGAAGAAGAAGAAGAAGAAGAAGAAGAAGAAGAAGAAGAAGAAGAAGAAGAAGAAGAAGAAGAAGGGGGAGGAGGAGAAGAAGAAGAAGAAGAAGAAGAAGAAGAAGAAGAAGAAGAAGAAGAAGAAGAAGAAGAAGAAGAAGACAACGACGACGACGACATGACGACGACGACGACGACGAAGAAGGTGTGCCTGACTATCTATCTGTGCCGCCCCTGTAGGTATGTGAAGGGGACACAATTGAAGTGAAAGTCTACAACATGCTGGACAGCGGCGAGGGTACAGCTGTCCACTGGCATGGGTTTCTACAGCGAAACACGGCCCACATGGACGGTACGCCCATGGTCACTCAGTGCCCTGTTCCCATGGGTTCTCACTTCACATACAGGTTAGTGGTTCAAGTCTCACATACAGGTTAGTGGTCAATGTCTTAAATACAGGTTAGTGGTTCAAGTTACACATACAGGTTAGTGGTTCAAGTTACACATACAGGTTAGTGGTTCAACTCTCACATACAGGTTAGTGGTTCAAGTCTTACATACAGGTTAGTGGTTCAAGTCTCACATACAGGTTAGTGGTTCAACTCTCACATACAGGTTAGTGGTTCAAGTTACACATACAGGTTAGTGGTTCAACTCTCACATACAGGTTAGTGGTTCAAGTCTTACATACAGGTTAGTGGTTCAAGTCTCACATATAGGTTAGTGGTTCAACTCTCACATACAGGTTAGTGGTTCAAGTTACACATACAGGTTAGTGGTTCAACTCTCACATACAGGTTAGTGGTTCAAGTCTTACATACAGGTTAGTGGTTCAAGTCTCACATACATGTTAGTGGTTCAGGTCTCACATACAGGTTAGTGGTTCAGGTCTCACATACAGGTTAGTGGTTCAACTCTCACATACAGGTTAGTGGTTCAACTCTCACATACAGGTTAGTGGTTCAGGTCTCACATACAGGTTAGTGGTTCAACTCTCACATACAGGTTAGTGGTTCAACTCTCACATACAGGTTAGTGGTTCAACTCTCACATACAGGTTAGTGGTTCAGGTCTCACATACAGGTTAGTGGTTCAACTCTCACATACAGGTTAGTGGTTCAACTCTCACATACAGGTTAGTGGTTCAACTCTCACATACAGGTTAGTGGTTCAAGTCTCACATACAGGTTAGTGGTTCAAGTCTCACATACAGGTTAGCGGTTCAAGTCTCACATACAGGTTAGTGGTTCAAGTCTCACATACAGGTTAGTGGTTCAACTCTCACATACAGGTTAGTGGTTCAACTCTCACATACAGGTTAGTGGTTCAACTCTCACATACAGGTTAGTGGTTTAAGTCTCACATACAGGTTAGTGGTTCAAGTCTTACATACAGGTTAGTGATTCAACTCTCACATACAGGTTAGTGGTTCAAGTCTTACATACAGGTTAGTGGTTCAGGTCTCACATACAGGTTAGTGGTTCAACTCTCACATACAGGTTAGTGGTTCAAGTCTTACATACAGGTTAGTGGTTCAGGTCTCACATACAGGTTAGTGGTTCAACTCTCACATACAGGTTAGTGGTTCAGGTCTCACATACAGGTTAGCGGTTCAGGTCTCACATACAGGTTAGCGGTTCAACTCTCACATACAGGTTAGTGGTTCAACTCTCACATACAGGTTAGTGGTTCAGGTCTCACATACAGGTTAGTGGTTCAGGTCTCACATACAGGGTAGTGGTTTAAGTCTCACATGCAGGTTAGTGGTCAATGTCTCACATACAGGTTAGTGGTTTAAGTCTCACATACAGGTTAGTGGTTCAGGTTTCACATACAGGTTAGTGGTTTAAGTCTCACATACAGGTTAGTGGTTCAGGTTTCACATACAGGTTAGTGGTTTAAGTCTCACATACAGGTTAGTGGTTCAGGTTTCACATACAGGTTAGTGGTTTAAGTCTGTAACAAGATGTATTGGTGGGTTTCCTTATGCTACAGTTGATTATGTGGATAACCTCTGGCGTAGAAAAAGATGGATATTCTGCCGACCCCTCGGTTTCTGGTTCTATGTGTTCACACAATCCCCTCTAAATATTAACATATATAGTTATGGTTCTTTAGAAGACAAAGAACAACACACTGGTAACTTGAAAACAAAAAAGAACAGAAAAGAAATCCACATATATAATATAAGCCAGGCAAGAGTTACAGGAATGGAACACCTAACAATGAGGAACAACAATACAGAATTCAGATTAGTATCAGTCTCTCCAGCCAACCATTCAGACGGAATGGAGGTCAAATCTCATCATAGGCACAGCCCAGTCGAAGCCAGTGCGTCTGGAGTCAACTGTCTGTTATTACAGATTCACGCAGTTATATCTCAAGATATCACTGATTTATGTAGTTATATTCCAAGATATCACTTATTTCTATAGTTATATCTCAAGATATCATTGATTCTGTAGTTATCTCAAGATATCACAGATTCCTGTAGTAATCTCTCTGATTTCCCTGGTTATCTTTCAAGATGTCACTGACTCATGTTGTTATCTTTCCGTGGGCAGGTTCCAGGCTGTGGATGTTGGGACCTACTTCTGGCACAGCCATGCAGGCACCCAGCGAGCAGACGGCGTGTTCGGGGCCCTCATTGTGCGGCAGTCTCCCGACCGTGAACCTCATCGTCACCTCTACGACCTTGACCTGTCTGAACACGTGCTTATAGTCAATGACTGGCTGACAGTTGATAGTGTTGACCGACTGGCAGAGTTGGTGCACATCCGGGAAAACCTCAATACCACTATTCTAATCAACGGTTGGTTGTCATTTGTTTCTCTCTCCCTCTCTCCTTTCGCTCTCCCTCCCTCCTATCTCTCTCCTATCCCCTTTCTCTCTTCTATCTTCCATCTCACTTATATCTCCCCTTCTCCCATATCTCTCTCCCTGTCTCTCTTATCTCTCTCCTATCACCAATCTCATCTCATCTCATCTCATCATGTTCCTCTTATACCTTGCCGTGTCGAGGTGAAGTATAAACTTCGTGAGAGTGCCCGGTTATGGGCTTCGTATATCGACATTCCCATGGATTCTGTTATTCCCTCCGTCCAACGTTTACGTGGTCGGCCTCTTCCTCTGTTTCCATCTGGTCTGTACATCATTGCTTGTTGTGGCATGCTGTTGACTGGTAACCTACTTGCATGGCCAAACCATTTGACTTGCTGCTTTCTGATAAAATCTAGTGCTGCTTTTAACCCCCACTTTAGTCCTGATTTCTTCATTTGTGATCTTATCTCTTCTTGATACGTTGAATATTCTTCCCAGGAACCTCATTTCTGTTGTTGTGATTTTTCTTTTCTCTTTTTCTGTCATTGTCCAGGTTTGGCATTGGTAGCACAGAGTTGGTAGGAAGATTGTGTTGTAAAGTGCTTTCTTAGTAGTTATTGATACATGTTTGTTCTTTAGTATTGGTGCCATTTGTCCAATGAGTTGATTTGCCTTATTGCACCTATTTTCTATCTCGTCTTCTGATCTGCCATTTGATGATATTATACTTCCTAGGTACTTGAAACTCTTTACTTGTTTCAAGGGATGTTCGTTTAGGTGAATTGTTGCTGTTTGTTCTTCTTTAGTTATAGTCATTACCTCTGTTTTGCTTGTGCTAATTTTCATATTATGTTCCCTACACATATCGTTTAGACTATTCATGTGGTCTTGTAATTCAGCTTCTGATTTTGCTATTAGTGCTTGGTCGTCCGCAAACAGGAGTTCTCTAATGGTTAGATTTGCAGATGGTTCTTCTTCTGTGTTCTCGTCATGCGGTATTCTTGCTGTCTCTGCTTGTCTGGTTTCTTTACATATGTTGTCTATATATGTTATGAACAAGAGAGGGGACAGGACACAACCTTGTCGTACTCCAGATCTTATGGTGAAGGGTTCTGAGTGTCCTCCAGTTGCTCTCACTATGCATTCACTGTTGTTGTATAAACTTCTACATAGGTTTGTTAGATGTGTACTCACTCCATATTGTTTAAGGATTTCCCACAGCTTGTTTCTATCTACCCTATCAAATGCCTTTTCTTGGTCGACAAAGGCTAAGTAGAGTGTTTCATTGAAGTCGATTGATTTTTCTATAAGTTTCTAAGAGCAAAAATGGCGTCTGTGCATCCTTTGTTTTTCCTAAATCCAAGTTGCGTTTCGCTTAGCTGGGGTTCTAAAGTAGTTCGTAATCTTTTTTCAAGAATTTTGCAAAATATTTTCCCAGTATGACTCAACAGTGAAATGCCTCTGTATTGTGTGCAGTCTCTTTTGCTGCCTTTGTTTTTCCAAATTGGGATGATTATGGCATTTCCCCAGTCTCGTGGTGTCTGTTGTTCTACCCAAACATGGTTGAATAGTCTATGTAGCCAAGCTATTCCTACTTCTCTTGCTGCTTTAATTAGTTCATTTGGTATTTCATCCTGTCCCGGTGATTTGTTCAATGGGGCTAATCTGATGGCTTCTATAATTTCTTCTTTTAGTATGTCTGGTTCTAGTTCTTCGGTGACATCTGTGTAGGTCTCTTGAATTCCTGTGACATCTGATGGGATGTTGAGAAGTTGTTCGAAATACTGCTTCCATCTTATTAGGATCTGTTTTTGTTCACTTATTGGTTCTCCATTTTCGCTGTTAATTATTTCAGTTGGGTCAAAGGGTTCTCCTCTGGTTCGCATTGCACTTATCTTTTTGTAGAAGTTTCTAGTTGCCTCCTTGTAGTTTTTATTTAGGGTTACTCCATACTCTTCCCAGTCTTTTTGTTTTTCCCTCTTTACTATTCTACTCACATGTCTTCTCGCTATTCTATATTCTCTGTGATCATATTCCTGTTTGCTCTTCAACCACTTTTTGTATTTTTCCTTTTTTTCGTTTACCGCTTTCTTTACTTCTGCATTCCACCAACTTGTTATTTTCTTTATCCGTGTTTTGCGTTATTTCGTGGTTCCGCATGTTATTTTTGCAGTATTTAAAATGCTTGATTTGAACATCTCCCATTCTTCTTCCACTGTTTTTCTTTCTGTAGGTAATTATACGAAGAGTTCAGTTAGTTCTTTCTCATAATTTTCCCTTACTGCCTCGTCTTTAAGGTTTTTTAAGTTTACTGATTCGCATGGCATGTATTTTCCTGCTCTTTGTTTTCCTCTTCTGATGGTTCTTATTGTGGCAACGGCTGCTTTATGATCTGTGTTTATACTTAAATTGGGCACTGCCCTTGCATCTAATATATTTCTCTTTCTGTTATTTCTTGTTATTATAAAATCAATTTGGCTTTTAGTATCTAAATCGTTCCATTTATACAAGGTGTATACTTGTGAATCTTTATGTTTATAGAATGTGTTTGTTATATAGAGGTCGTGTTGGCTGCAAAGTTCTATCAGTCTACTTCCGTTATCATTCCTTTCATTTTGCTGGTCTCCAAATGCTCCCAGATGTTTTTCTATGCCCACTCTGTTATGTCCTAGTCTTGCATTGAAGTCTCCCATAACTATGATGTTGTCCTGCTTATCTATTTTATTTAGCACGTCATGTATGTCTTCGTAGAAGTCCTCGCATTCTTGCTCATTATTGATTGCATTACATGGTGCGTATATCTGTACATATGTTGTAATTGTTCGTTCTTTTATTCTCACTGTTATGATTCTTTCTGACATATATTTTATTTCTAGTATTCCTCTTGCTAGCCGTGGTTCGATGACTATTCGCACACCGTGTCTTGCCCTTTCTTGCTGTTATACTCCAGAGTAAACAAACGTGTAACTGCGGTGGAGCTCCTTGCATCCTTTCCCCTTTGTTCTGGTGTCCGCTATTCCCATCAGTCCAATTTTCCTCTCCTCCATTGTTTCTATAAGCTCTTCTTCTTTACTATTGAAACCACAGACGTTCATTGTGCCTATTTTTTGAATCGCTGGTCTATCTCGTAGTCCATTAACATTGCCGGGTCGATAGCCGTTTGGGTCAGTCCGTTTATACTTCTTAGTTTTTCTACGAGCAGTATGAAGATCCCCTGTCGGCTTGCTAGGCCAGTCGCAGGTCTAGGACACTAATCTGACCACAGGGAGTCCATCCCCTATGGCGAGCCATAGCCCCGTTAGCCCATGACCTCGCGGTCATGGTTGCCCGGTCTGCACCACGTGGAGGTGGGGGTTGACTTGTGTAGTCTGCGGGTCATCTGGAGGCTACTAATTTTCGCTCTTCACCCCTCCTGGGAGAGGCTAGCCGATCCTAACCCTGCTGGCTGCAGGGTCAGGCGCATTCCACACCTTACAGACCAATCTCATGTCTCTCTTATATCCCTACCTCTCTCCTATCTTTCTCCAACTCTCTCCTATCTCCTATCTCTCTTATATCCTTCCATCTCTCCTATCTCTCTTATATCCTTCCATCTCTCTTATCTCTCTTATATCCTTCCATCTCTCCTATCTCTCTTATATCTCTCCCTCTCTCCCATCTCTC
This sequence comes from Cepaea hortensis, assembly GCA_963921405.1. Lineage (NCBI taxonomy): Eukaryota > Metazoa > Mollusca > Gastropoda > Stylommatophora > Helicidae > Cepaea > Cepaea hortensis. Next base: position 760,273 of record OY992888.1, on the reverse strand, counting down.
TCCTATCTCCTGGCTCTTACCTCTCTCTAATCTCTCCCCTATCTCTTTCTTTTAGCTTCCTCTCCTATCACTCTTCCATCTCCTATCTCTCCCTATTTATCTCCCTCTCTCATATCTCCTATCTCTTTTATGTCTCTCCTTTTCTCCTATCTCTTTACCTCTCTCCCTCTTTTCTATCCTTCTTCCTCTCACAGTTATCTCCCTCTTTCCTATCTCTTTCTGTCTCTCTGCGACTCTTTCACTCTCTCCCTCTCTGTCCCCATCCCCCTCTCTCTGTTTCTCGACCTTTCTCTCATTCTCTCTCTTTAACCACACACTCTCTTACTGGTCCATACATAAGTGGGGGGTCCCTGTAGCAACTCAACACTCTTTTTCTCGTTTCAAATGCCATCTTTTTTATTGGTCAGTATGTTTTTCATATTGCAAAAGGCTACCTTCGCAATGGAAATTCTTGTTTTAATCTCTTCAAGGCATCTCCCATCAGATGTTATGACTGTTCCGAGAGAACTGTACCGATTCACTTCATTCATTCATTCAGTAGCATGTACTTTGCAGAACCCCGCTCTCACAACGAACCTCCCGAAAAACCTCTCTATCACAAGCTAGAGGTCCCGCGTCTGATACACCCATCTGGAGATCATCCGCCACATCCTGTACCCATCTTCTCTTTGGTATTCCTCTTCCTAACTTCCCAGTTACCATTATTGTTCTCTCCAAACTTTCGTGACGTTTCAAGTGACCAAAATATTTCAATTTTCTTTGTTTTATCGTCTTTAATTGCTAACTTTCCTCAATAATCGGCTCTTCAAGTATAGATACATTTGTTCTTTTCTTTATCCAAGATATTCTTGGAATTCGTTTATAACATTTATATTCAAAGGCATTTATGCGCTGTTCAGCTTAAATTCACGTGCTTAAGAATATTCACATTTACTTGTATATTACATTGTGGTATTTCGTTCTTCCTGGTGACGACCATAATCTGTGTCTTCTTACAATTTAATTCTAACCCTAGTTGTTCACTGTGTGTAACAACCGCATCTACTTAACGTTGCAGATCCTGCTTTTTGTCTGCAATCAAGACTGTATCATCTGCATGTCTAAGGTTATTGATGTTTCTTCCTTCAATGATGATTATTTTCATATCTTCTACATTTCTGAAAATATTGTCACTGTACAGGAAAAAAGATCTGGAGACATTACACATCCCTGTCTTACACCTCTATTTATAGGCTGATATTGACATACTTCGTTATCAATCCTTATGGCAGCTTGTTGTTTCCAATGTATGTTTGTTATAAGTCTAATGTCTTTCCCATCAATTTGTAGATCTGCAAGTATTTCTACCTTGTTGGCATGTCTTATTTTGTCGAAAGCCTTTGTGTAGTCAATAAAGCAAAGATTAGATCTTTGTTTACTTCTAAAGAACGTTCAATTACTGTTCTCAGTTTATACACAGCATTTACTGTACCATTACCTTCTAAAACCCTCACCGTTCCTCTCCTTTTTCAGGTTGTATATTCTTCTCAACTCTTTGCATTATAATTCTTAGCAGAATCTTCGCGATGTGACTCATTATACTAATTGTACTATGTTGATCACCATTCAAAGCTCCATATTTCTTTGGGATTGCAATAAATAGAGAATTAAATAATTCAGGAGGTATATCTCCAGTATCTTATATTGTGTTCAGCAGTCTGGGGACTTGATCTATTCCATATTCTTCTAAGGCACTGATCATTTCTATTGTGATGTTGTCAGAACCTGGCGTATTGCCAGTTTCCATATGGTTAAGAACATTCCGAACCTCCATCTTCAAAAATGACGGTCCTACATTATTATTTCGAACATCATGCTGTTGTTCTCAGTTATCATCATAAAGGTTTTTCACATAATCTGACCATAGATGTAAAATCTGATCTTTTTCTATTATGGTTTTTCCATCTTCTGTTTTTAGGCAGCCCGTGGATGTACTTGTGTTTTATTTTATTAATATGATCCTACATGCTTTTGTGTATGTATTTGGTATTTGTACTTTTGTGTTGTTTTTGAATTTTTATGCAATTTTTCTATAACCATGTTTCTTTTGTCTCCTTACAGTATGTTCTGACTTTTCTGTGAAATTCTTCATATTTGTCAGGATTATTTTTTATTGTGTCTTCTTATTTCCATTAAATGTACAATTTCTTCGGTCAGCCATTTCTTACAACCCACTTTCTTTAATTTTGGAATAATTGTTTCTGCAGCCAAACTGATTACTTCAACAATTCTCATTGATCATCCACATCTTGAAATAGGATCTCTAGATCATATAATATATCAAATCTGTTCTTTACTTCTATGTTAAAATTATCTTGTATTTACTTGTCATTTTGCAATGTACACAGACTACATTTAGTCTTTCCTGGTGTGTACTTGACTTACTTTAACTTTACATTCAATGTAGGCCTATCTGTAATTAATCTGAGATCACTGCAGCAATCTTTTTTTTTTTTTTTTTAACTGGTTTTCCGATTGTTAAAGCATTTCGAAACCTTCAAATCAAGATGTAATAAATCTGGTTTCTAATCCTGCTATCAGGACGTCTCCATAATCGGCTAGGATGTACCTTAGACCAGGTGTTTCCGACAATCATTTCCTGTTTTTTGCTCATTCTACAAGTATGTACACTCGTTCGTTTCGTTCTCCCAAACCATGTTTGCCTACTGTGCATCAATCGCCTTGATTTCCTACTTTCGCATTGATTATGATGTTTATTTCTGAATTTTTACATTTCTTCAAAGCATTCTCCATGTCATTAAAAAATTATGCTATACTATCTTCACTGCTTTCTCCTGTTTGGGCATATATTCGAATGATGCTTAATGCTCAAAAGTATGCCGATTAATTTTACTAGTAGAATACCGCCTGACACAGCCAAATATCCTTTAACTGATTCCGCGCCGGGTGCCACTCCAGTTACAAAATGTATCGACGCTGGAGTGCCAAACACCACTTTAATGACAGATTCTTGAGAGTTTGTTATATTTTTTTTCATTTCGCGTATCTGCCTTAATTTTAATGTAATGTAAATTTAAATATTGACCTCACCCCACTACTGGCAACGCTGATCGTATTCTGGTATGAGCCTAAGGCCTATCCACGTCAATATGGAAGCACTATACTCGAGTTTCGCTCTTGTTTGAGCTCGTCAGTAGTGCATATCCCTGACCGGATCCGGAAACAAGCCCCGGATCACTGGCGTGTGAAGCGGGTGTGTAACCACGCGGCATAGGCTGGACACAGCACAGCCAAATTATCATACCAGAATATTACAACGTCACCCATCGTTGGCTATGCTCAAGATTGCCCAATCGCCGCGACTGACGCCCGTCAATCGATGTAGACCCGAACGATCAGGACTTATCACCGTGACGTTTTACACCGGAAGAAGGTATATCATTTCAAAATAGCCGACGAGAAAAAGAAAATATCGAAACTGTGTGCAGGAATTCGTAGTTAAGTTGAGGTTACTTTTCTTATTTTAGATATGGCAACGCCCTTGGTTTTCAGCCTCGCATATTTACATTAGATGATAGTTTTAAGCAATGTTAATTATAGTTATTCTGATTTAAAGGACTTTGTGAAAGACTCAACTGATAGCACGTGATTAATGTGGTTGTTCGGTTAAAATCATTTTATTTAGCAGGCATTCAGAATGGAAAACAAAACTAACCGTGAAAGTTCTTTATCATATTGACTTACCCTCGCACTTATGGGCCACACTTGTGCCCCTAAGTTTGCTATGCCTAACACAGGTAGACTGAAGAATATTTTAAATAATTAAACTTAAAAGAATAATAATTAAAACTAACTAAAAAATAGTGTACATATTGTTTCTCAGTAGAAAACGGTCAAAACCTGCCGCGTTTTTTCCCCTGAAATTTTCCACTTTGTGTGACAATGATACGCTTCAAAATATTATGTTTTAATTGTGCTTTATTTGTGTTATGGAGAAGTTCTGGTGATATATCGTGAAGAAAAGTGGAGTAGTTATCATTATTCAGTAATTTTCATGGGATTATCATAAACGATTAAGATGTAGAACCTTGGTAAGTGGAAATTTCATGTAATTGTCACACCTGTCTTAATTTTTTTAAACATCTGCTGATATTATTATTACACATACACACACACATTGGCACCTTGCCGTCTTGACAGACGATAGTTTGTGCTTTAAAAAGGCATAATAACTTTTAACTATGGCGGTAGCGAGTGTGACTGATAAGGCCAATTTGCGCTGTAAATGTCCGTTCACAGTGGGTGCATGTGAACACGTGGTCATTTCCACCATCATGCACCATCTTACGTCTCAAACGCTTGGTGTGTGACTTTTCTGCAATAATTTTCTCCTTTGACTTTATTCCATTTCTGATATTTGCCCTCCATGCAACACGTTCAGCGGCGACTTGCTCCCAATGTGCATTATCAATGCCTGTATCAATCATGTCCCGCTTACACACATCTTTGTATCGTAGTAGAGGCCGACCCTGAGATCTCTTACCCATCTGTAATTCACCAAAAAAGATATCCTTTGGTATTCTACCATCATCCATCCGCCTAAGATGTCCTATCCATCTAAGTCTACGAAGACTGAGCATGGAATAAACTGTCACACAACCTGATCTTTCCAATACTTCAGTATTTGTGATTTTGTCTTGCCACTTAATACCAAGAATTCTTCGCAGACACCGGATATGAAAGCTGTTTAAATTGTTCTCTTGGTGTGAGTAAGTTGTCCAGGTTTCACTGCCATAGAGAAGAGTACTAAGGACACAGGCTTGATAGACAAGGACTTTTGTTTTGGCAGTAAGCTTCCTGTTCTCCCAGACTCTTTTTCTTAACCTGTTCATTGTTGTTGCCGCCTTTCCAATCCGGATGTTGATTTCCTGATCTAGGGATAATTTGCTATTTACCACCGATCCCAGATATGTAAAATGGTCTACTATCTCTAGTTCGGCGTCGTCAATAAAGATTGATGGTACCCCATGTGCACCTTGTGACATAATCTGTGTCTTTTTTTTTGCTAATTGTTAAACCAAATTCAGAACAAGCATTGGAGAATGCAGATAGTAGACATTGCAATTCTTCCTCAGAGTGGGTCGTAACTGCAGCATCATCTGCAAAAAGCAACTCTCTGATCAGTACCCTCCTAATTTTGGTCTTAGCCTTCAATCTCTGAGCATTGTAGAGGCCGCCATCAATAATATGATATTATTATTATAATATTTCTAACCTATAGTAATAGTAGCAATGCCAACGTGTTTCTTGTGCAATCGTCTTTAATTTGATATATAATAAAATATTTATGCTACCATTTTAATAATTTTTACATTGTTGTTGTGACACACCCCTACTTCTCATTTTCTCCCTTCAATTCCTGTTTGGTCCAAACCCATTTTTGTTTGCCAATGAATCAGATAATGATTTTGATGTTTGCAATGTCAAGATAATTGCTACATCTCTTTGCCTTTCTTCTCCCCCAGAATAAATAATCTTATAACCCTCCCCTATCTTAATCCGTGTTCCTTTCCATCTCGTCTAGCACATTCTTATTATATTAATATTCTGTCTTTCCATTTCTTATTTGATTTCATCTAATGTTCCGCCTGCGCTTAAAGTATGAACATTCTATGTTGCTAATGTCAGTGCTGTTCTTTTCTTGCGACGTTTTGATATTCGACGAATCATGATAAACTAGACATCTTTAAAGAAAGGTAGTTTTCCGTCACTTTCCTCCCTGGCAGTGACCATCCTGGCGGGGACCTTTGCCAATGTTCCGCTAAAGAGATCTTCCTACCGTCGCGAAACTTGAGACCATAACCAACAACTGTCTGTCAGCTGCCCTCAACATTTCATCCACCACCAGCTTGCCATGGATTTATTGTGTGATAATATCCTAAAACGTATACGAAAAACTGCCCTTGAAAAAGAAAACAAAAAACACATGGTTATTCCATCGCCAGTTACCGCCCTTTATCAACTTTAAATCTCGTCCCACAGAGTGAATCTTTAAGTGAATCTTTAAGTGAATCTTTAAGTGTACCAAATAGATGAAAAATCAGAAGGTGCCAAGTCGGGATTATAGGGTGGATGGGGTAGTACATCCAGCCCAATATGATGATTGCTTCCCGCCCGTGTTGCCAGACTTGTAGTGAAGGAGGTGAGGCAGGTCTGCTCTATACTTATGCAATATGATGATTGCTTCCCGCCCGTGTTGCCAGACTTGTAGTGAAGGAGGTGACGCAGGTCTGCTCTATACTTATGCAATATGATGATTGCTTCCCGCCCGTGTTGCCAGACTTGTAGTGAAGGAGGTGACGCAGGTCTGCTCTATACTTATGCGGCCGAACTCTATGAAAACGTTGACTCGGTGTTTTCTATGTGTAAATGTAAGCTTGCGAATTGATTGCCTCTCCTCTTGGCATACCATACACACTAATCATACATGCAATGTCCCAGAAGAAAGTGATCATGTCCTTCCTAGCTGAGGGGGTTGTCTTGAATCTCATCTCATTCCTCCTGGTGATTGCGGATGATGCCACTCCATTGACTGTATTTGTTTCTCAGATTCAAAATGATGTGCCCAGGTTTCGTCTCCTGTAACGATCTTAGCCAAAATGTTCTCTCCATGAGCATTGAAACGCTCCAACAATTCGGAAGAAATTGCTTTCCTTAGCAATGGGTGGTTATTTGTGAGACTTCGAGGAACCTTAAAACCTTAGAAAATCCGAAAGCTTGTGTAACTTCATTTCCATTACCATTGCCTTCTTACAGCTGTAAGGGCAATTGTTGAGTATTAATTCACCTATCAGTAGTAAGAGTAATGTCTTCAGCTCATTTCAACATTTCTGCGTTGGTAGCTGTGGCAGGATATCCACAGTGGGGCCGATCAAGCGGCTCCGTATCTCCTCTTGCTGATTCTTTGATTCTCTGAACCCAGAGAATGACTGTACTCATGTCGACTGCAAAACTTGCATACACATCACATCGACGCATGTGAATGTCCACAACAGTTTCCTTCTCAGCAACGAGAAATTATATCACAATTCGCACATTATAACGCAAGTTGTTTACACGCTCTATTTCAGCACTTTAGGGAATATATATTTATTATAAGGTCGGTTAGGTTGCAATCTGGTGCAAACAATCGGCACATTCCATATTTCAAATGTGCCAAATTTCGTGCTTCTATCTTCATTATTGCCGCCTTCCTGGCCTAGAGGTTAGCGAATTTTCTCCGTAATATCGTATACTCTCGTAAGTAACCTGACGACGGCGAGAATCAGAAGTGGTCCAAATCGCGTCGGTAACTTACGGGGTATGTGAGCCGGCCGCTCAGAAAGAAATGGCAAACTATTGAGCGTAATCTTGCCAAGAAATCAACAATCAGCTGAAAGATGCTAACGTTGACAGCGATGTCCTGTAAAGGATATGCAAAACATTTGTTAAAATCTTCATTATTATTTGAGAAAAACGTTGTGGTGCATTTCTTTCTGAACGCCCTCGGTAAGTGATGCAAAGTTTGTGGTAAACACTAAAGATATAGATAAACCTGTCAGATTTGTAGACATTGTATTTGTTGAGAACAGTTCAATCCACAGAAGACACGTTTCTCTATCTGCAGGTATGGGTCAGTTCAAAGAGTTTGTTAACATGGAAACAAACACTACACACTACACGCCTCGGGCCAACTTCACAGTTAGACCTGGCTTCCGGTATCGATTTCGTGTCATTAACTCCGGCATTCTCAACTGTCCCCTTCAGGTAAGACACCCATACATACACAGAGAAAGACAGAGTTAGAAAGACACACAGAGATAGACAGAGTTAGAAAGACACACAGAGATAGACAGAGTTAGAAAGACACACAGAGATAGACAGAGTTAGAAAGACACACAGAGATAGACAGAGTTAGAAAGACACACAGAGATAGACAGAGTTAGAAAGACACACAGAGATAGACAGAGTGAGACAAAGAGACGAGAAAGAGTTAGAGAGAAATATAGGCATATATAGAAGAGTTAGCGAAATATGCAGACGCTCATAGAGTGTCCACAGACATGGCAGCACACGGAGGCCACAAGTATGGCAACACACGGAGGTCCCAGACATGGAAACACACGGAGGTCCCAGATATAGAAACACACGGAGGTCCCAGACATGGCAACACACGGAGGTCCCAGACATGGCAATACACGGAGATCACAGACATGGCAACACACGGAGGTCACATACATGGCAACACGCGGAGGTCACATACATGGCAACACACGGAGGCCACAAGTATGGCAACACACGGAGGTCCCAGACATGGAAACACACGGAGAACCCATACATGGCAACCCACGGAGGTCACAGACATGGCAACCCACGGAGGTCACAGACATGGCAACACACGGAGGTCACAGACATGGCAACCCACGGAGGTCACAGACATGGCAACACACGGAGGTCACAGACATGGCAACACACAGAGACCACAGACATGGCAACACACGGAGATCACAGACATGGCAACACACAGAGACCACAGACATGGCAACACACAGAGACCACAGACATGGCAACACACGGAGATCACAGACATGGCAACACACGGAGGTCCCAGACATGGAAACACACGGAGAACCCATACATGGCAACCCACGGAGGTCACAGACATGGCAACCCACGGAGGTCACAGACATGGCAACACACGGAGGTCACAGACATGGCAACACACAGAGACCACAGACATGGCAACACACGGAGGTCACAGACATGGCAACCCACGGAGGTCACAGACATGGCAACCCACGGAGGTCACAGACATGGCAACACACGGAGGTCACAGACATGGCAACACACAGAGACCACAGACATGGCAACACACGGAGGTCACAGACATGGCAACACACGGAGATCACAGACATGGCAACACACAGAGACCACAGACATGGCAACACACGGAGATCACAGACATGGCAACACACGGAGATCACAGACATGGCAACACACGGAGGTCACAGACATGGCAACACACAGAGACCACAGACATGGCAACACACGGAGGTCACAGACATGGCAACACACGGAGGTCACAGACATGGCAACACACAGAGACCACAGACATGGCAACACACAGAGACCACAGACATGGCAACACACGGAGATCACAGACATGGCAACACACGGAGGTCACAAACATGGCAACACACGGAGGTCACATACATGGCAACACACGGAGACCACAGACATGGCAACACACGGAGATCACATACATGGCAACACACGGAGACCACAGACATGGCAACACACGGAGATCACATACATGGCAACACATGGAGACCACAGACATGGCAACACACGGAGATCACATACATGGCAACACACGGAGATCACATACATGGCAACACACGGAGACCACATACATGGCAACACACGGAGACCACAGACATGGCAACACACGGAGATCACATACATGGCAACACACGGAGACCACAGACATGGCAACACACGGAGATCACAGACATGGTAACACACGGAGGTCCCATACATGGCAACACACGGAGACCACATACATGGCAACACACGGAGACCACGGACATGGCAACACACGGAGATCACATACATGGCAACACACGGAGATCACATACATGGCAACACACGGAGATCACATACATGGCAACACACGGAGACCACAGACATGGCAACACACGGAGACCACATACATGGCAACACACGGAGATCACATACATGGCAACACACGGAGGTCACATACATGGCAACACACGGAGATCACATACATGGCAACACACGGAGGTCACATACATGGCAACACACGGAGGTCACATACATGGCAACACACGGAGGTCACATACATGGCAACACACGGAGACCACAGACATGGCAACACACGGAGGTCACATACATGGCAACACACGGAGGTCACATACATGGCAACACACGGAGGTCACATACATGGCAACACACGGAGGTCACAGACATGGCAACACACGGAGACCACAGACATGGCAACACACGGAGGTCACAGACATGGCAACACACGGAGACCACAGACATGGCAACACACGGAGATCACATACATGGCAACACACGGAGACCACAGACATGGCAACACACGGAGGTCACATACATGGCAACACACGGAGGTCACATACATGGCAACACACGGAGGTCACATACATGGCAACACACGGAGGTCACAGACATGGCAACACACGGAGGTCACAGACATGGCAACACACGGAGACCACAGACATGGCAACACACGGAGGTCACATACATGGCAACACACGGAGGTCACATACATGGCAACACACGGAGGTCACATACATGGCAACACACGGAGATCACAGACATGGCAACACACGGAGATCACATACATGGCAACACACGGAGGTCACAGACGTGGCAACACACGGAGACCACAGACATGGAAACACACGGAGGTCACATACATGGTAACACACGGAGGTCACAGACATGGGAACACACGAAGGTCACATACATGGCAACACACGGAGGTCACAGACATAGCAACACACGGAGGTCCCATACATGGTAACACACGGAGGTCACATACATGGCAACACACAGAGACCACAGACATGGCAACACACGGAGGTCCCATACATGGCAACACACGGAGGTCACATACATGGCAACACACGGAGGTCCCATACATGGCAACACACGGAGGTCACATACATGGTAACACACGGAGGTCACAGACATGGCAACACACGGAGGTCCCATACATGGCAACACACGGAGGTCCCATACATGGCAACACACGGAGGTCACAGACATGGTAACACACGGTGGTCCCAGACATGGCAATACACGGAGGTCACAGACATGGTAACACACGGAGGTCACAGACATGGCAACACACGGAGGTTCCAGGCATGCCCGGATGGTCAACTGCTTCCTGGGTTAGCTCCACATATATGAAATAGGCGTCCACATTCATTTAAACAATGTCTGTTGTCGAGATAAAATCGTATGTCCATTTGTAAGCTGATAAAATTGACAGAGTGATGTGATACACTGACACTTGTTAACCCTCCTTGTCACCCTCATCTCCCCGCCCCCTCCACCCTCCCCTCCTTCTTTCCTCCCTGGATCTACCAAGGATCGTCATCCAGAAGTAGACGACCAGGAAGAGCGCGAATATGGACGGTACACACAAATATTTACTTCGCCACCCCGACCACTTCGAGAACATTCACCCACAAACGGAAGCCACTAAAACAGTTCATAAAGTAACATAAAGATTGGTGCTCACATATCATAATGAATTATATCAGTGATAATGCAGATGTTGCTCACATGTTATCATAAATTACACCAATGATAACTGCATGATGTTCCTCACATATCATGTCAGATTAAATCAATGATGACTGCACGATGTTCCTCACACATCATGTCAGATTTAATCAATGATGACTGCACGATGTTGCTCACATATCATGTCGGATTTAATCAATGATGACTGCAGGATATTCCTCACATATCATGTCAGATTAAATCAATGATGACTGCAGGATATTCCTCACATATCATGTCAGATTAAATCAATGATGACTGCAGGATGTTCCTCACATATCATGTCAGATTAAATCAATGATGACTGCAGGATGTTGCTCACATATCATGTCAGATTAAATCAGTGATGACTGCAGGATGTTTCTCACATATCATGTCGGATTAAATCAATGATGACTGCAGGATATTCCTCACATATCATGTCAGATTAAATCAATGATGACTGCAGGATGTTCCTCACATATCATGTCAGATTAAATCAGTGATGACTGCAGGATGTTTCTCACATATCATGTCGGATTAAATCAATGATGACTGCAGGGTGTTGCTCACATATCTTGTCGGATTTAATCTATGATGACTGCAGGATGTTTCTCACATATCATGTCGGATTAAATCAGTGATGACTGCAGGATGTTCCTCACATGTCATGTCGGATTAAATCAATGATGACTGCAGGATGTTTCTCACATATCATGTCGGATTAAATCAATGATGACTGCAGGATGTTCCTCACATATCATGTCGGATTAAATCAATGATGACTGCACGATGTTGCTCACATATCTTGTCGGATTTAATCTATGATGACTGCACGATGTTGCTCACATATCTTGTCGGATTTAATCTATGATGACTGCACGATGTTGCTCACATATCTTGTCGGATTTAATCTATGATGACTGCACGATGTTGCTCACATATCTTGTCGGATTTAATCTATGATGACTGCACGATGTTGCTCACATATCTTGTCGGATTAAATCAATTGTGACTGCAAGATGTTTCTCACATATCATGTCGGATTAAATCAAAAATAACTGCAAGATGTTTCTCACATATCATGTTGGATTAAATCAATGATGACTGTAGGATATGTCTCACACATCATGTCGGATTAAATCAATGATGACAGCAAGATGTTGCTCACATATCATGTCGTTTACATCGATGAAGACTGCAGGGTACTGATCACATGTCATGTCTGAGTAAATCAGTGATGACTGCAGGATGTTGCTCACGTGTCATGTCCGTTTACACCAATGATATCCTAAGGTTGTTGCTCACATGTAATGTCGGTTTACATCCACAGCTGTCCATAGACAACCATACCCTGATGGTCATTGCCTCCGATGGTAGTCCCGTGGAGCCTGTGCTCAGAGATTCGTTCACCATACACGCCGGGGAGAGGTACGACTTTGTCCTGACTGCCCAGGTGACGTCAGCTCCCAGGTAAGCGAAGCATCAAGTGCTGAGAGTGTTGCTTGGTTGTCAATAAAAGAGTTGTGTGACTCCCAATGTTTGGTTGTCAATAAAAGAGTTGTGTGTCTCCCAATGTTTGGTTGTCAATAAAAGAGTTGTGTGTCTCCCAATGTTTGGTTGTCAATAAAAGAGTTGTGTGTCTCCCAATGTTTGGTTGTCAATAAAAGAGTTGTGTGTCTCCCAATGTTTGGTTGTCAATAAAAGAGTTGTGTGTCTCCCAATGTTTGGTTGTCAATAAAAGAGTTGTGTGTCTCCCAATGTTTGGTTGTCAATAAAAGAGTTGTGTGTCTCCCAATGTTTGGTTGTCAATAAAAGAGTTGTGTGTCTCCCAATGTTTGGTTGTCAATAAAAGGGTTGTGTGTCTCCCAATGTTTGGTTGTCAATAAAAGAGTTGTGTGTCTCCCAATGTTTGGTTGTCAATAAAAGAGTTGTGTGTCTCCCAATGTTTGGTTGTCAATAACATATTTGTGTTGACAGTAGTGGTCTGCTGCAGTGAAGTGTTGTATGATACCAGTTGACAATAATGGTGTGTGGTAGCGGTGTGTTGCCTGATACTAGTTGACAGGAGTGGTGTGTGGTAGCCGTGTGTTGTATGATACTTGTGGACAGTAGTGGTGTGTGTTAGCGACATGCTGTCTGATACCAGTTGACAGTAGTGGTGTGTGGTAGTGACATGTTGTATGATACTAGTTGACAGTAATGGTGTGTGGTAGCGGTGTGTTGTATGATACTAGTTGACAGTAATGGTGTGTGGTAGCGGTGTGTTGTATGATACTAGTTGACAGTAATGGTGTGTGGTAGCCGTGTGTTGTATGATACTAGTTGACAGTAATGGTGTGTGGTAGCGGTGTGTTGTATGATACTAGTTGACAGTAATGGTGTGTGGTAGCGGTGTGTTGTATGATACTAGTTGACAGGAGTGGTGTGTGGTAGTGACATGTTGTATGATACTAGTTGACAGTAGTGGAGTGTGGTAGTGACATGTTGTATGATACTAGTTGACAGTAGTGGTGTGTGGTAGCGGTGTGTTGTCTGATACTAGTTGACAGTAGTGGTGTGTGGTAGTGACATGTTGTATGATACTAGTTGACAGTAATGGTGTGTGGTAGCGGTGTGTTGTCTGATACTAGTTGACAGGAGTGGTGTGTGGTAGTGACATGTTGTATGATACTAGTTGACAGGAGTGGTGTGTGGTAGTGACATGTTGTATGATACTAGTTGACAGTAATGGTGTGTGGTAGCGGTGTGTTGTATGATACTAGTTGACAGTAGTGGTGTGTGGTAGCGGTGTGTTGTATGATACTAGTTGACAGTAGTGGTGTGTGGTAGTGACATGTTGTATGATACTAGTTGACAGTAATGGTGTGTGGTAGCGGTGTGTTGTATGATACTAGTTGACAGTAGTGGTGTGTGGTAGCGGTGTGTTGTCTGATACTAGTTGACAGGAGTGGTGTGTGGTAGTGACATGTTGTATGATACTAGTTGACAGGAGTGGTGTGTGGTAGCGGTGTGTTGCCTGATACTAGTTGACAGTAGTGGTGTGTGGTAGCGGTGTGTTGCCTGATACTAGTTGACAGGAGTGGTGTGTGGGAGCGGTGTGTTGTATGATACTAGTTGACAGTAGTGGTGTGTGGTAGCGGTGTGTTGCCTGATACTAGTTGACAGTAGTGGTGTGTGGTAGCGGTGTGTTGCATGATACTAGTTGACAGTAGTGGAGTGTGCTAGCGATATGTTGTATGATACTAGTTGACAGTAGTGGAGTGTGGTAGCGACATGTTTTCTGATACTAGTTGATAGTAGTGGTGTGTGGTAACGACATGTTGTATGATACTAGTTGACAGGAGTGGAGTGTGGTAGTGACATGTTGTATGATACTAGTTGACAGTAGTGGAGTGTGGTAGTGACATGTTGTATGATACTAGTTGACAGTAGTGGTGTGTGGTAGTGACATGTTGTATGATACTAGTTGACAGTAGTGGTGTGTGGTAGCGGTGTGTTGTCTGATACTAGTTGACAGTAGTGGTGTGTGGTAGTGACATGTTGTCTGAAAAAATTAACAACTATCATGCATGATGGTTGTTAACTTTTTCAGACAGCATGTCACTACCACACATCACTACTTTCAACTAGTATCATACAACATGTCACTACCACACATTAGCATTCTTTGAACTGTCAACTGACTGTTTTCTGGGAAATCTCAGCTTTTTGCTGTCTGTGAAAGGTCATGTATTATCTTTCAGTGAACTGTTAACCGATAGCTTTTTTGAAGTCAACTGTTACTTTTCTGTAAACTGTCAACTGTTCGATTTCTTTGAAGTGTCAAATGTGCGATTTCTGTGAACAGTCAACTGTTACATTGCTGTGAAGTGTCAATTGTTATATTTCAATGAACTGTCAACAGTTAGATTTCTGTTAACTTTTAATTGCTAGCATTCTGTAAACTGTTAACTATTAGCTTCACGTGAACTATGAACTTTTAGCTTTTAGTGAACTGTCATGCACTGCATTTCTGTGGACTGTTAACTGTTAGATTTATGTTAACTGTCAACTTTTAGATTGATGTTAACTGTAATGCATTAACTTTCTTTGAACTGTCAACTGTTAGATTTATTTGAACTGTCGTGCATTAGCTTTCTGTGAACATTCAACTGTTAGCATTCTGTGAACTACCAATTGTTAGCTTTCTGTGAACTGTTAGCATTCTAAGAACTATCAAATGTTAGCTTTAACTATTCGCGTAACTGTTAGCTTTCTGTGAACTGTCAAGCATTAGCTTTCTGTGGACTGTCAATTGTTACCATTCTGTGAACTGTCAATATTTAGCTTTATGTTAAATGGTAACTGTTAGCTTATGTAAACTGTTAATTATTTGCTTTATGTTAACTGTTAGCTTGATGTGAACTGTTAATTGTTATAGTATGTCCACATTTGTTTGCCTTCATTCACGATCAATTATTCTGAAAACTGTCTGTTGCATCGTTATGAAATTTTTCCAGCCGTCTTATATTTACCCCCACCCAAGGAATATGTCTTTGATAGGTCCAAACACAACTTAAATCATTGAAAGCGGCGACATTCCTTTGATGTTTTGCTTAACAACTAGTGATTTCTCGCTAAAAAAGTTATGTTTACGGTAATGGGGACCTGCAAATTCAGATGACAAACAAAGGCGTATCCGGATTCGTATGGGAGTGGGTGCAATGAAAGAAGTAGCTTACAATCGACAGGGTCGGCTGCATTGCACCGGGTTTTTATCCCATATGATTCAGTTTCTTTCCGCAGCGCGGACAGCGTCGCACAAAGCAAGAACTCCGTAGCTCCAGCGACGACCCTCGGGAGTGTCCGGGAAAAAATGCACTCTTGAAATGAAGATAGATAGATAGATAGATAGATAGATAGATAGATAGATAGATAGATAGATAGATAGATAGATAGATAGATAGATAGATAGATAGATAGATAGATAGATAAGCGAGCGGGCGGGCGGGCGGGCGGACGGACGGACGGACGGACGGACGGACGGACGGACACGGACGGACTGACGGACGGACGGACGGACGGACAGACAGACAGACAGACAGACAGACAGACAGATAGATAGATCCCCGCCAGAAGCCGGGCCTTGTCAGCTAGTTTATTTGTATAATCACGTTTCATGAAAGAACCCCCATTTGGAGACACCTCTGAATCTTCGAGCTGTTTGTTTCAAAACTGAAATCACGTGAAAATTTTTAAAAATGCCGGGACGTGTCTTGGTGAAGCTGTAATACTGTTAAAATCATGGACGTAATCTCTAAGTCGTAATTAATATACCGCATATAAACTAACTTTGAAATCTGCTGTAAAATCTCCAGAACAAAAAGTTTTTTGTTGGGTGGACATAATGATAAGGTTATATACTAAACCTCATCATTTTCCCTCAGTTGGTTACTGAGATATTGAATTTTATATTAAGGAAAAAAAAAAAAAAAAAAAACACTATAGTTGTATGTGAACTGTTAACAGTTAGCTTTATGTGAACTGATAATGTTAGCTTTAGGTGAACTGTCAATTGTTAGCTCTATGTGAACTGGTATCCGTTAGCTTATTCGAACTTTTAATTGTTAGCTTTATGTTAACTGTAAACTATTAATAACAGATAGCTTTATGTGAACTATTAACTGTTGGCTTTATGTTAACTGTTAACTATTAGTGACAGATAGCTTTATGTGAACTATTAACTGTTGGCTTTATGTTAACTGTTAACTATTAGTAACAGTTAGTTTTATGTGAACTGTTAATGTTTGCTTTAGGTGAACTGTCAATTGTTAATGTTAGCTTATATCTAATGTTAACTGTTAGCTTTATTTTAACTGTTAACTGTTAGCTTTATGCAAATTTTTAACTGTTAGCCAGATGTGAATTGTTAACTGTCAGATTTATGTGAATTTTCAACTGTTAGGTTTATGTGAAAAGTTAACTGTTAGCTTTATGTGAAATTTTAACAGTTAGTTTTGTGTGAACCGTCATGCATTAGCTTTCTGTGAACTGTCGATTGTTAGCTTTATGTGAAATGTTAACGTTAGCTTATATCAACAGTTAATTGTTAGCTTTATATTAACTGTTAACATGATGAGAACTGTTAACTGTTAGTTTTATGTGAAATGTTAACTGTTAGCTTCATGTGAATTGTTAACTGTTAGCTTTTGGTCAAATGTTAACTGTTAGCTTTCTGTTAACTATTAACTGTTAGATTTATGTGAGCATTCAACTGTAAGCTTTCTGTGAATATTCAACTGTTAGCATTATGTGAGCTGTTAGTTTTCTGTAACCTGTCAACTGTTAGATGTCTGTTAGCATCCTATTAATTGTAAATGTTTAGCTTTGTGTGAACTGTCAGCTGTAAGCTGTATGTGAACTAAGTCATGCAATGTGATGAGTGTAAGCGCCCATCTTGTGCTCTAGTTAGTGATCATTGCACAGGTCTATCCTTGCTTGAGAGACTGCTGCCCTGTGCGGCAGGTTGAGGGTGAGAACGCATGTCAGTAACTGCACAGACACAAACGTCAGAGATGGCGGTTAGACCAGCTCGGAGACGCACATTGACGTAGACAGGGTGATATCAATCATCCACTCAAGTGGTAACACCGACCAAGGCTGAAGCCCTCAAACATTGACGTAGACCGGGTGATATCAATCATCCACTCAAGTGGTAACACCGACCGAGGCTGAAGCCCTCAAACATTGACGTAGACCTGGTGATATCAATCAACCACTCAAGTAGTAACACCGACCGAGGCTGAAGCCCTCAAACATTGACGTAGACCTGGTGATATCAATCATCCACTCAAGTGGTAACACCGACCGAGGCTGAAGCCCTCAAACATTGACGTAGACCTGGTGATATCAATCATCCACTCAAGTGGTAACACCTACCGAGGCTGAAGCCCTCAAACATTGACGTAGACCGGGTGATATCAATCATCCACTCAAGTGGTAACGCCTACCGAGGCTGAAGCACTCAAACATTGACGTAGACCGGGTGATATCAATCATCCACTCAAGTGGTAACACCGACCGAGGCTGAAGCCCTTAAACATTAACGTAGACCGGGTGAAATCAATCATCCACTCAAGTGGTAACACCGACCGAGGCTGAAGCCCTCAAACATTGACGTAGACCTGGTGAAATCAATCATCCACTCAAGTGGTAACACCGACCGAGGCTGAAGCCCTCAAACATTGACGTAGACCTGGTGATATCAATCATCCACTCAAGTGGTAACACCGACCGAGGCTGAAGCCCTCAAACATTGACGTAGACCTGGTGATATCAATCATCCACTCAAGTGGTAACACCGACCGAGGCTGAAGCCCTCAAACATTGACGTAGATCTGGTGATATCAATCATCCACTCAAGTGGTAACACCGACCGAGGCTGAAGCCCTCAAACATTGACGTAGACCGGGTGATATCAATCATCCACTCAAGTGGTAACACCGACCGAGGCTGAAGCCCTCAAACATTGACGTAGACCTAGTGATATCAATCATCCACTCAAGTGGTAACACCGACCGAGGCTGAATCCCTCAAACATTGACGTAGACCTAGTGATATCAATCATCCACTCAAGTGGTAACACCGACCGAGGCTGAAGCCCTCAAACATTGACGTAGACCGGGTGATATCAATCATCCACTCAAGTGGTAACACCGACCGAGGCTGAAGCCCTCAAACATTGACGTAGACCGGGTGATATCAATCATCCACTCAAGTGGTAACACCGACCGAGGCTGAAGCCCTCAAACATTGACGTAGACCTGGTGATATCAATCATCCACTCAAGTGGTAACACCGACCGAGGCTGAAGCCCTGAAACATTGACGTAGACCGGGTGATATCAATCATCCACTCAAGTGGTAACACCGACCAAGGCTGAAGCCCTCAAACATTGACGTAGACCTGGTGATATCAATCATCCACTCAAGTGGTAACACCGACCGAGGCTGAAGCCCTCAAACATTGACGTAGACCTGGTGATATCAATCATCCACTCAAGTGGTAACACCGACCAAGGCTGAAACCCTCAAACATTGACGTAGACCTGGTGATATCAATCATCCACTCAAGTGGTAACACCGACCAAGGCTGAAACCATCAAACATTGACGTAGACCGGGTGATATCAATCATCCACTCAAGTGGTAACACCGACCGAAACTGAAACCCTCAAACATTGACGTAGACCGGGTGATATCAATCATCCACTCAAGTGGTAACACCGACCAAGGCTGAAACCCTCAAACATTGACGTAGACCTGGTGATATCAATCATCCACACAAGTGGTAACACCGACCGAGGCTGAAGCCCTCAAACATTGACGTAGACCTGGTGATATCAATCATCCACTGAAGTGGTAACACCGACCGAGGCTGAAGCCCTCAAACATTGACGTAGACCTGGTGATATCAATCATCCACTCAAGTGGTAACACCGACCGAGGCTGAAGCCCTCAAACATTGACGTAGATCTGGTGATATCAATCATCCACTCAAGTGGTAACACCGACCGAGGCTGAAGCCCTCAAACATTGACGTAGACCGGGTGATATCAATCATCCACTCAAGTGGTAACACCGACCGAGGCTGAAGCCCTCAAACATTGACGTAGACCTAGTGATATCAATCATCCACTCAAGTGGTAACACCGACCGAGGCTGAAGCCCTCAAACATTGACGTAGACCTAGTGATATCAATCATCCACTCAAGTGGTAACACCGACCGAGGCTGAAGCCCTCAAACATTGACGTAGACCGGGTGATATCAATCATCCACTCAAGTGGTAACACCGACCGAGGCTGAAGCCCTCAAACATTGACGTAGACCGGGTGATATCAATCATCCACTCAAGTGGTAACACCGACCGAGGCTGAAGCATTCAAACATTGACGTAGACCTGGTGATATCAATCATCCACTCAAGTGGTAACACCGACCGAGGCTGAAGCCCTGAAACATTGACGTAGACCGGGTGATATCAATCATCCACTCAAGTGGTAACACCGACCAAGGCTGAAGCCCTCAAACATTGACGTAGACCTGGTGATATCAATCATCCACTCAAGTGGTAACACCGACCGAGGCTGAAGCCCTCAAACATTGACGTAGACCTGGTGATATCAATCATCCACTCAAGTGGTAACACCGACCAAGGCTGAAACCCTCAAACATTGACGTAGACCTGGTGATATCAATCATCCACTCAAGTGGTAACACCGACCAAGGCTGAAACCATCAAACATTGACGTAGACCGGGTGATATCAATCATCCACTCAAGTGGTAACACCGACCGAAACTGAAACCCTCAAACATTGACGTAGACCGGGTGATATCAATCATCCACTCAAGTGGTAACACCGACCAAGGCTGAAACCCTCAAACATTGACGTAGACCTGGTGATATCAATCATCCACACAAGTGGTAACACCGACCAAGGCTGAAACCCTCAAACATTGACGTAGACCTGGTGATATCAATCATCCACTCAAGTGGTAACACCGACCAAGGCTGAAACCATCAAACATTGACGTAGACCGGGTGATATCAATCATCCACTCAAGTGGTAACACCGACCGAAACTGAAACCCTCAAACATTGACGTAGACCGGGTGATATCAATCATCCACTCAAGTGGTAACACCGACCAAGGCTGAAACCCTCAAACATTGACGTAGACCTGGTGATATCAATCATCCACACAAGTGGTAACACCGACCGAGGCTGAAGCCCTCAAACATTGACGTAGACCTGGTGATATCAATCATCCACTGAAGTGGTAACACCGACCGAGGCTGAAGCCCTCAAACATTGACGTAGACCTGGTGATATCAATCATCCACTCAAGTGGTAACACCGACCGAGGCTGAAGCCCTCAAACATTGACGTAGATCTGGTGATATCAATCATCCACTCAAGTGGTAACACCGACCGAGGCTGAAGCCCTCAAACATTGACGTAGACCGGGTGATATCAATCATCCACTCAAGTGGTAACACCGACCGAGGCTGAAGCCCTCAAACATTGACGTAGACCTAGTGATATCAATCATCCACTCAAGTGGTAACACCGACCGAGGCTGAAGCCCTCAAACATTGACGTAGACCTAGTGATATCAATCATCCACTCAAGTGGTAACACCGACCGAGGCTGAAGCCCTCAAACATTGACGTAGACCGGGTGATATCAATCATCCACTCAAGTGGTAACACCGACCGAGGCTGAAGCCCTCAAACATTGACGTAGACCGGGTGATATCAATCATCCACTCAAGTGGTAACACCGACCGAGGCTGAAGCATTCAAACATTGACGTAGACCTGGTGATATCAATCATCCACTCAAGTGGTAACACCGACCGAGGCTGAAGCCCTGAAACATTGACGTAGACCGGGTGATATCAATCATCCACTCAAGTGGTAACACCGACCAAGGCTGAAGCCCTCAAACATTGACGTAGACCTGGTGATATCAATCATCCACTCAAGTGGTAACACCGACCGAGGCTGAAGCCCTCAAACATTGACGTAGACCTGGTGATATCAATCATCCACTCAAGTGGTAACACCGACCAAGGCTGAAACCCTCAAACATTGACGTAGACCTGGTGATATCAATCATCCACTCAAGTGGTAACACCGACCAAGGCTGAAACCATCAAACATTGACGTAGACCGGGTGATATCAATCATCCACTCAAGTGGTAACACCGACCGAAACTGAAACCCTCAAACATTGACGTAGACCGGGTGATATCAATCATCCACTCAAGTGGTAACACCGACCAAGGCTGAAACCCTCAAACATTGACGTAGACCTGGTGATATCAATCATCCACACAAGTGGTAACACCGACCAAGGCTGAAACCCTCAAACATTGACGTAGACCTGGTGATATCAATCATCCACTCAAGTGGTAACACCGACCAAGGCTGAAACTCTCAAACATTGACGTAGACCTGGTGATATCAATCATCCACTCAAGTGGTAACACCGACCAAGGCTGAAACCCTCAAACATTGACGTAGACCGGGTGATATCAATCATCCACTCAAGTGGTAACACCGACCGAGGCTGAAACCCTCAAACATTGACGTAGACCGGGTGATATCAATCATCCACTCAAGTGGTAACACCGACCAAGGCTGAAACCCCCAAACATTGACGTAGACCTAGTTATATCAATTATCCACTCAAGTGGTAACACCGACCAAGGCTGAAGCCCTCAAACATTGACGTAGACCTGGTGATATCAATCATCCACTCAAGTGGTAACACCGACCGAGGCTGAAACCCTCAAACATTGACGTAGACCTGGTGATATCAATCATCCACTCAAGTGGTAACACCGACCAAGGCTGAAGCCCTCAAACATTGACGTAGACAGGGTGATATCAATCATCCACTCAAGTGGTAACACCGACCGAGGCTGAAGCCCTCAAACATTGACGTAGACAGTGTGATATCAATCATCCACTCAAGTGGTAACACCGACCGAGGCTGAAGCACTCAAACATTGACGTTGACCGGGTGATATCAATCATCCACTCAAGTTGTAACACCGACCGAGGCTGAAGCCCTCAAACATTGACGTAGACCGGGTGATATCAATCATCCACTCAAGTGGTAACACCGACCGAGGCTGAAGCCCTCAAACATTGACGTAGACCGGGTGATATCAATCATCCACTCAAGTGGTAACACCGACCAAGGCTGAAGCCCTCAAACATTGACGTAGACAGGGTGATATCAATCATCCACTCAAGTGGTAACACCGACCGAGGCTGAAGCCCTCAAACATTGACGTAGACAGTGTGATATCAATCATCCACTCAAGTGGTAACACCGACCGAGGCTGAAGCCCTCAAACATTGACGTAGACCGGGTGATATCAATCATCCACTCAAGTGGTAACACCGACCAAGGCTGAAACCCTCAAACATTGACGTAGACCTGGTGATATAAATCATCCACTCAAGTGGTAACACCGACCAAGGCTGAAGCCCTCAAACATTGACGTAGACCTGGTGATATCAATCATCCACTCAAGTGGTAACACCGACCGAGGCTGAAGCCCTCAAACATTGACGTAGACCTGGTGATATCAATCATCCACTCAAGTGGTAACACCGACCAAGGCTGAAGCCCTCAAACATTGACGTAGACCGGGTGATATCAATCATCCACTCAAGTGGTAACACCGACCGAGGCTGAAGCCCTCAAACATTGACGTAGACCTAGTGATATCAATCATCCACTCAAGTGGTAACACCGACCGAGGCTGAAGCCCTCAAACATTGACGTAGACCTAGTGATATCAATCATCCACTCAAGTGGTAACACCGACCGAGGCTGAAGCCCTCAAACATTGACGTAGACCGGGTGATATCAATCATCCACTCAAGTGGTAACACCGACCGAGGCTGAAGCCCTCAAACATTGACGTAGACCGGGTGATATCAATCATCCACTCAAGTGGTAACACCGACCGAGGCTGAAGCATTCAAACATTGACGTAGACCTGGTGATATCAATCATCCACTCAAGTGGTAACACCGACCGAGGCTGAAGCCCTGAAACATTGACGTAGACCGGGTGATATCAATCATCCACTCAAGTGGTAACACCGACCAAGGCTGAAGCCCTCAAACATTGACGTAGACCTGGTGATATCAATCATCCACTCAAGTGGTAACACCGACCGAGGCTGAAGCCCTCAAACATTGACGTAGACCTGGTGATATCAATCATCCACTCAAGTGGTAACACCGACCAAGGCTGAAACCCTCAAACATTGACGTAGACCTGGTGATATCAATCATCCACTCAAGTGGTAACACCGACCAAGGCTGAAACCATCAAACATTGACGTAGACCGGGTGATATCAATCATCCACTCAAGTGGTAACACCGACCGAAACTGAAACCCTCAAACATTGACGTAGACCGGGTGATATCAATCATCCACTCAAGTGGTAACACCGACCAAGGCTGAAACCCTCAAACATTGACGTAGACCTGGTGATATCAATCATCCACACAAGTGGTAACACCGACCAAGGCTGAAACCCTCAAACATTGACGTAGACCTGGTGATATCAATCATCCACTCAAGTGGTAACACCGACCAAGGCTGAAACTCTCAAACATTGACGTAGACCTGGTGATATCAATCATCCACTCAAGTGGTAACACCGACCAAGGCTGAAACCCTCAAACATTGACGTAGACCGGGTGATATCAATCATCCACTCAAGTGGTAACACCGACCGAGGCTGAAACCCTCAAACATTGACGTAGACCGGGTGATATCAATCATCCACTCAAGTGGTAACACCGACCAAGACTGAAACCCCCAAACATTGACGTAGACCTAGTTATATCAATTATCCACTCAAGTGGTAACACCGACCAAGGCTGAAGCCCTCAAACATTGACGTAGACCTGGTGATATCAATCATCCACTCAAGTGGTAACACCGACCGAGGCTGAAACCCTCAAACATTGACGTAGACCTGGTGATATCAATCATCCACTCAAGTTGTAACACCGACCAAGGCTGAAGCCCTCAAACATTGACGTAGACAGGGTGATATCAATCATCCACTCAAGTGGTAACACCGACCGAGGCTGAAGCCCTCAAACATTGACGTAGACCGGGTGATATCAATCATCCACTCAAGTGGTAACACCGACCGAGGCTGAAGCACTCAAACATTGACGTTGACCGGGTGATATCAATCATCCACTCAAGTTGTAACACCGACCGAGGCTGAAGCCCTCAAACATTGACGTAGACCGGGTGATATCAATCATCCACTCAAGTGGTAACACCGACCGAGGCTGAAGCCCTCAAACATTGACGTAGACCGGGTGATATCAATCATCCACTCAAGTGGTAACACCGACCGAGGCTGAAGCCCTCAAACATTGACGTAGACCGGGTGATATCAATCATCCACTCAAGTGGTAACACCGACCGAGGCTGAAGCCCTCAAACATTGACGTAGACCTGGTGATATCAATCATCCACTCAAGTGGTAACACCGACCAAGGCTGAAACCCTCAAACATTGACGTTGACCGGGTGATATCAATCATCCACTCAAGTGGTAACACCGACCGAGGCTGAAACCCTCAAACATTGACGTAGACCTGGTGATATCAATCATCCACTCAAGTGGTAACACCGACCGAGGCTGAAGCCCTCAAACATTGACGTAGACCGGGTGATATCAATCATCCACTCAAGTGGTAACACCGACCAAGGCTGAAACCCTCAAACATTGACGTAGACCTGGTGATATAAATCATCCACTCAAGTGGTAACACCGACCAAGGCTGAAGCCCTCAAACATTGACGTAGACCTGGTGATATCAATCATCCACTCAAGTGGTAACACCGACCGAGGCTGAAGCCCTCAAACATTGACGTAGACCTGGTGATATCAATCATCCACTCAAGTGGTAACACCGACCAAGGCTGAAGCCCTCAAACATTGACGTAGACCGGGTGATATCAATCATCCACTCAAGTGGTAACACCGACCAAGGCTGAAGCCCTCAAACATTGACGTAGACCGGGTGATATCAATCATCCACTCAAGTGGTAACACCGACCGAGGCTGAAGCCCTCAAACATTGACGTAGACCGGGTGATATCAATCATCCACTCAAGTGGTAACACCGACCGAGGCTGAAGCCCTCAAACATTGACGCAGACCGGGTGATATCAATCATCCACTCAAGTGGTAACACCGACCGAGGCTGAAGCCCTCAAACATTGACGTAGACCGGGTGATATCAATCATCCACTCAAGTGGTAACACCGACCGAGGCTGAAACCCTCAAACATTGACGTAGACCGGGTGATATCAATCATCCACTCAAGTGGTAACACCGACCAAGGCTGAAACCCTCAAACATTGACGTAGACCTGGTGATATAAATCATCCACTCAAGTGGTAACACCGACCAAGGCTGAAGCCCTCAAACATTGACGTAGACCTGGTGATATCAATCATCCACTCAAGTGGTAACACCGACCGAGGCTGAAGCCCTGAAACATTGACGTAGACCGGGTGATATCAATCATCCACTCAAGTGGTAACACCGACCAAGGCTGAAACCATCAAACATTGACGTAGACCGGGTGATATCAATCATCCACTCAAGTGGTAACACCGACCGAAACTGAAACCCTCAAACATTGACGTAGACCGGGTGATATCAATCATCCACTCAAGTGGTAACACCGACCAAGGCTGAAACCCTCAAACATTGACGTAGACCTGGTGATATCAATCATCCACACAAGTGGTAACACCGACCGAGGCTGAAGCCCTCAAACATTGACGTAGACCTGGTGATATCAATCATCCACACAAGTGGTAACACCGACCGAGGCTGAAGCCCTCAAACATTGACGTAGACCTGGTGATATCAATCATCCACTCAAGTGGTAACACCGACCAAGGCTGAAGCCCTCAAACATTGACGTAGACCGGGTGATATCAATCATCCACTCAAGTGGTAACACCGACCAAGGCTGAAGCCCTCAAACATTGACGTAGACCGGGTGATATCAATCATCCACTCAAGTGGTAACACCGACCGAGGCTGAAGCCCTCAAACATTGACGTAGACCGGGTGATATCAATCATCCACTCAAGTGGTAACACCGACCGAGGCTGAAGCCCTCAAACATTGACGCAGACCGGGTGATATCAATCATCCACTCAAGTGGTAACACCGACCGAGGCTGAAGCCCTCAAACATTGACGTAGACCGGGTGATATCAATCATCCACTCAAGTGGTAACACCGACCGAGGCTGAAACCCTCAAACATTGACGTAGACCGGGTGATATCAATCATCCACTCAAGTGGTAACACCGACCAAGGCTGAAACCCTCAAACATTGACGTAGACCTGGTGATATAAATCATCCACTCAAGTGGTAACACCGACCAAGGCTGAAGCCCTCAAACATTGACGTAGACCTGTTGATATCAATCAACCACTCAAGTGGTAACACCGACCGAGGCTGAAGCCCTGAAACATTGACGTAGACCGGGTGATATCAATCATCCACTCAAGTGGTAACACCGACCAAGGCTGAAACCATCAAACATTGACGTAGACCGGGTGATATCAATCATCCACTCAAGTGGTAACACCGACCGAAACTGAAACCCTCAAACATTGACGTAGACCGGGTGATATCAATCATCCACTCAAGTGGTAACACCGACCAAGGCTGAAACCCTCAAACATTGACGTAGACCTGGTGATATCAATCATCCACACAAGTGGTAACACCGACCGAGGCTGAAGCCCTCAAACATTGACGTAGACCTGGTGATATCAATCATCCACACAAGTGGTAACACCGACCGAGGCTGAAGCCCTCAAACATTGACGTAGACCTGGTGATATCAATCATCCACTCAAGTGGTAACACCGACCATTGCTGATTTTGATTTTTTTTTTTTTTTCACTTACGCTCGCTGGCTTTGAACACAAGCTTAGTCCACACACACTACCTCCAGTAGTGCTTGACTGAATTTTTCGTGCGGATTAGCTTTTATCCATTAACAGTGTCCCTCGTCATCAGGCGAACTCACTCCGACTTCCGATGTCCTTGTAATTAACGTCCCCAAGTCAATGACGATAGGTCCAACATTTTAGTCCAACGAACAAACGAACGAACAACCGCGAATCTTTATTTTCAAAGTGTTAAGAATAGGGCACGCAGGCCCGTCTGACATGCTGCCCTTCTTCTCTATTTCCTCTCATCCATTCTTTCATTCAACATCACTTATGAAGCAAATTTTTGACAACAAAAGAACAATAAGCATTAAAACGCATGAAAAATAATCAGTAACAAATGATTCACTGATTCCATGTTTATTATGGGCATTATAAATACCTAAGGAAGGTGTAACGTGCAATACATATTGGGAATGTTGGTTGGCTAGTTGTCGTTTGAGATAATTTACCATTATTGTCTTTTTGTGTTTTAGTTTATGGGGGAATGTAGTCTGTA
Source organism: Cepaea hortensis (assembly GCA_963921405.1). Classification (NCBI taxonomy): domain Eukaryota; kingdom Metazoa; phylum Mollusca; class Gastropoda; order Stylommatophora; family Helicidae; genus Cepaea; species Cepaea hortensis. The sequence continues at coordinate 731,831 of OY992888.1, read as the reverse complement.
CTGAGGTAGTGTTCAAACGGGTTGCGAATGTATGTATAATGATTGGTGGTGTCTTTGATTTCTTGTGGAAGATTGTTCCACAACTGAGCGGCAGAGTATGCTAAGCTTGTTTTATATAAGTCTATCCTAGTGTGATCAAGAGAAAAAAAGGAGGAAGCGAGGAGAGAGGAGGGAGGGAGGAGAGAGAGGAGAGAGAGAAAAGAATGATGAGGGAAATGATGTAAATAGTGTGAAGCCTAAAAGTTCGTTCCTCAGTCGAACTCTGCCTACTACACACTACCTTTGATAGTAAAGAAATATGAAGAGAGAGAAGGAGAAAAAAGAGGATGAGAGTAAGGGATACGACAGATGTAGGTTCGTGTCTCCGCGTGAGAACAATAGTTAATTACTATTGCACCATCAATGTCTCGTGGTGTACGTTAAAGGGTTATAGAAGAGATGTACAGCCTCACAAAGTCTCTAAGCTACTCTACTTATGTTACTTCAGACTAACAAGTCGGAATAAAAGACAACTCAATAATATATTTAATTCCTTCTTGAACAATAACAGAGTGACAATCTACAACATAATCACATAAAGTAACCAGTACATGCATTGAAGACACATCTACGTATAATCGACTCCAAAAAACAACACAATACTGCATGTCGTCACAAGGGGAGGTAGACAATGTAATAAACTATGCAACCAGATGTTAGAGAAATTATTACCTACTATCACCTCCTAACCGCATGAAGAAAAGGACTAAATCTAGGAATTACACCGGCCTTTGTTTCATAACTATCTCTCCGTAGGCTTATCAGTGGTACATGTATTCAGCCCAAACACCCATTGATCCACAGATTGATCCATCAATCCATATACCCAGGGATTTAATTCGCTCCCATCCAACTTGTTCAGCGGGTAACTGTTTATTCAGCTATGCCTGGTTTATCCAGGCGACTCCAGTTTACCCAGACGATGTATTCAACTTCTGCCATCCAGTGGGTTTTCTGGTCGTCCTTCTGGGTTTCATATCTGAAATACGATTGCTTTCTTCAACCTCTCGTTTGTCGTGAATCCCACTTGACCTTTCCAATCATGTTTGCCATTAGTCTCCTGTGTGATTCCGATCGCAGTGTTTCCCGTGTGATTCCGATCGCAGTCTGGCTAGTGGTTGTCCTATTTGACGTTTAGCCATCTACTGCAACTAACGAGCGGTCTTCTTTAGCCAACAGTCCTTCTCAAATGGCTTGCACGCCATTTTGTGATCCTCGGAATTTGCGTTCCACTCCATCAGATTTATCTATCTGGAATAAATGGTTCACAGATCCTTGACCATCCTACTTTACTTCGGCAGTCCAGACGAAACCGTGATATATGCATCATTTCCGTCTTTAATACCGCCTCTCCATCTTCCTGGACACTAAACAGCCTGATATATAGACATAACCATTGCTGGAGTTCCAAACTCACACTTCCTCCTGGGCTGGGCGACCGCCCAGCCCTCGGATCTGCTGCTACCGCACTCTTGCTCGTTCCACACTGTCTCAACTGACTGGATCCTCAAGTATATATTACTTCTCGGGTTGGCGCCTTTCTTGAATCACGTGACGTCGCTGTCCCTTGTCCTCCAATCAGTACCTCGCGTACCCTGCTTAATTTGCATACTACCTTCATATCATTAACCCAACTCTACATTGTCTCTGAAGTTCATGGTCCTGAGTTCATCCTTTTCCCGCCACCATAAATTTGGAGAGTGGCGTTCTCTTCTGACAGCTAAGGTCACTTCCAATGCCGCCTGTACTAATAAATTATGCCGCCTCTAAAGTTTGCTGTTGTCCCTCTGACAGCTTGAACCCAAAGGTACAATACATTTGGCACACCTCTCCCTGAGTAACTGCTAGTCAACAATAGAGTATGGCCTTGCCGCTATTCGGCACTCCCACTCAACCTATGACTATTTTAAAAACAATCCTGGCCCTTGACCTTTTGGTTTCAAAAATATTCCATTTTATATTCTCCCGGCAAGTTTGAGCGATTTTTGCGCAAAGCGTTTCCCATACTGTCTCATACCCACCTACCAAAAGTTGATGGGTCCCACCATCAATATAGCGTCATCCCTCCTTGAGATCGAAGCCCTGGCTCCGCATCTGACATCCCCCATAAACAATATTGGATGCCTAAGGGGAAAACTCTTTTTGGAACTTCCACCCCAAATAATAATTATAAAAAAAATACCGGTTGCACCCCCTGCTCTCCCAGTGCATAAGGCAGTTAAAACTTCTGACGTGCACTCTAACAAAATAGTAACCAAGTAATATTATCAATAAAAACAGCGCACTACCTGGCCTGCTGGGGGTTCCCCAGAAAACAAAATCATCAATCAATGGATGCAATACTTAGGGGCACCAAAATTAATAAAACAGTGTCAATATAGGCATTCACTTAATATGCTACTCCCCTGTAACAACAAAACAACAATCAGATTCACATAGGTGCTACCCACTAGGACACCTGTAAATCAATGTGCCCAGTCATCCTTGAATCTGAAAAACATTGTAACCATTCCTGTGACACCACAGGCAAATGCCTGTTCACACATAATAAAACCAATTCTCCCCTATTCGCAAGGACACATCAGCATGAAGCTGCAATCTTCACAATGGCCGCCGCTGTACACAAAAACAAATCAGCCCCTGCTGTAAGTAGACAACATTTAGTGGCCACAGACACAAACCAAAGTATGCCCAGTTCTTGGACATTATGCTTTATTCTCTTGGCGCTGAAATAACTCTGAAAAAAAAATGTGTGCCCAATTCTAGGACATCATGCTCTAACATTTATTCTTCGCCATGCCCCTTCACATTAAAAACAACCATGTACCCGTATTAACGTCTACTCGGGTAATCTCAGATTATAAATGGGCTCCTTGGCCTCCTGACACGACATTGAACTATGTGTAGTCACTATGACACCTAATACTGCAGTTGTGTCTGCCCTTGAACACAATAGAGCGAGGCCCACACAAAAATAAAAACATTCGCATAGGCCGACTTGACAATTTCCGCTATGGAAATAACAAGCTAACTGCTCCACAACAGTTGATCCCCTCAAGTAGTCATATTCTTTTAAACAACAAAATAACATGTTTCTAACTAAGTTCAACCTGTAAAACAAACAAAGGATGGCTAAACGTGACTACACCAAAATTGTCATTCAATTATGAACCAACACTACACCACGAACGTTTAACTAATTATTAAACTACTGTTCATTGCGTCATGCTGAAATAAATATATAAGGAATATGTTTCTGCTTGCGGGTGCTCTCTGGATTCCGTTTTCTTCTTCACTGAATTTCTACGATTGTTTTCTTTAAAGTGTCTATTCTATATGCACGGGCAGAAATATAGGGCGTCACTGGTCATTCACTGCCCAACACCGTTAACATGTCTAATTCTTGTATCATGAAACTTGAAGACGCTGGTACACTGAATTCCAAATCTGTTCCCGCTTCTAAAATAAAGGGATTTTCTAACTACCACGAGTTACACTGTCATTTGTCTCTTCACAACAGCCATAATAAACTCACTAAATAAAACACAGGGGAATATCACCTCATGATGATCTAATTGTTATCGTTCATGCTTGCATTTCTGGTATGCACATGTGGCATTGGTAACTTCGGCACAGCCCGTCTCGCTCTGCCGCTGGTGGGGCACGCTAGCACGATGAGTCCTTGTTGTCGTTCCTTGCAGGGCAACACAAAAAGGGGGGGGGGGGAGACACATTGTTCTGATGACTTCAGATGTGGCCACTGCCACAAAACGTATTGCGTTCAGCCAGGCAAAGCACTTTGCATGGCTCTGGGTTTCGCCTGCCATGCCCTGTCATCAATTATGACTCTTGACTTCCTGGACGAAGAGTGGGTGACCTTTGTATAACGGTGGAGTATTTTATTCTGATACTCTTTAATGATGAAAAGATAAGGCCACTTTTACGTTGACTTGCACTGCTCAGCTGTTGTCTGAGCTCATTTCGGACAGATTCCGCTGCGCTGACTCTCCTTCTGAGTTGGCTATCCCTGGGTATTTTGTTGTAGTGGGTCTTGCCGATGTTCTTGTAGCAAGGTGGTTTGGCCGGTGTACTTTACACAAGAGTTTCTAACTGAACAGACTTAGTAGAAACCTCGCCGACAGATAGTTCAGACAATTTACCAACCAGCTATGAGATACGTAGCCTAGTAAAGGAACACTTACTGAGACAACTATCGAGCAGGCAATCACGAACTACTGACTATAAGCGACAAATCTATGTATACGATCTCACTATGTAGTAGAACCTGACACCACAGAAACAAAGTTCACATGGAATCTCCTGGGAGCTCCCGGACTAAGCTAAAATGGTCCCAGAAAATTCTGGAAACATATCCTGCCGACGACGCCATGTGTGATCAAGAGAAAAAAAGGAGGAAGCGAGGAGAGAGGAGGGAGGGAGGAGAGAGAGGAGAGAGAGAAAAGAATGATGAGGGAAATGATGTAAATAGTGTGAAGCCTAAAAGTTCGTTCCTCAGTCGAACTCTGCCTACTACACACTACCTTTGATAGTAAAGAAATATGAAGAGAGAGAAGGAGAAAAAAGAGGATGAGAGTAAGGGATACGACAGATGTAGGTTCGTGTCTCCGCGTGAGAACAATAGTTAATTACTATTGCACCATCAATGTCTCGTGGTGTACGTTAAAGGGTTATAGAAGAGATGTACAGCCTCACAAAGTCTCTAAGCTACTCTACTTATGTTACTTCAGACTAACAAGTCGGAATAAAAGACAACTCAATAATATATTTAATTCCTTCTTGAACAATAACAGAGTGACAATCTACAACATAATCACATAAAGTAACCAGTACATGCATTGAAGACACATCTACGTATAATCGACTCCAAAAAACAACACAATACTGCATGTCGTCACAAGGGGAGGTAGACAATGTAATAAACTATGCAACCAGATGTTAGAGAAATTATTACCTACTATCACCTCCTAACCGCATGAAGAAAAGGACTAAATCTAGGAATTACACCGGCCTTTGTTTCATAACTATCTCTCCGTAGGCTTATCAGTGGTACATGTATTCAGCCCAAACACCCATTGATCCACAGATTGATCCATCAATCCATATACCCAGGGATTTAATTCGCTCCCATCCAACTTGTTCAGCGGGTAACTGTTTATTCAGCTATGCCTGGTTTATCCAGGCGACTCCAGTTTACCCAGACGATGTATTCAACTTCTGCCATCCAGTGGGTTTTCTGGTCGTCCTTCTGGGTTTCATATCTGAAATACGATTGCTTTCTTCAACCTCTCGTTTGTCGTGAATCCCACTTGACCTTTCCAATCATGTTTGCCATTAGTCTCCTGTGTGATTCCGATCGCAGTGTTTCCCGTGTGATTCCGATCGCAGTCTGGCTAGTGGTTGTCCTATTTGACGTTTAGCCATCTACTGCAACTAACGAGCGGTCTTCTTTAGCCAACAGTCCTTCTCAAATGGCTTGCACGCCATTTTGTGATCCTCGGAATTTGCATTCCACTCCATCAGATTTATCTATCTGGAATAAATGGTTCACAGATCCTTGACCATCCTACTTTACTTCGGCAGTCCAGACGAAACCGTGATATATGCATCATTTCCGTCTTTAATACTGCCTCTCCATCTTCCTGGACACTAAACAGCCTGATATATAGACATAACCATTGCTGGAGTTCCAAACTCACACTTCCTCCTGGGCTGGGCGACCGCCCAGCCCTCGGATCTGCTGCTACCGCACTCTTGCTCGTTCCACACTGTCTCAACTGACTGGATCCTCAAGTATATATTACTTCTCGGGTTGGCGCCTTTCTTGAATCACGTGACGTCGCTGTCCCTTGTCCTCCAATCAGTACCTCGCGTACCCTGCTTAATTTGCATACTACCTTCATATCATTAACCCAACTCTACATTGTCTCTGAAGTTCATGGTCCTGAGTTCATCCTTTTCCCGCCACCATAAATTTGGAGAGTGGCGTTCTCTTCTGACAGCTAAGGTCACTTCCAATGCCGCCTGTACTAATAAATTATGCCGCCTCTAAAGTTTGCTGTTGTCCCTCTGACAGCTTGAACCCAAAGGTACAATACATTTGGCACACCTCTCCCTGAGTAACTGCTAGTCAACAATAGAGTATGGCCTTGCCGCTATTCGGCACTCCCACTCAACCTATGACTATTTTAAAAACAATCCTGGCCCTTGACCTTTTGGTTTCAAAAATATTCCATTTTATATTCTCCCGGCAAGTTTGAGCGATTTTTGCGCAAAGCGTTTCCCATACTGTCTCACTAGGTTTAGGTACATGAAGTATATTTAGTCGTTCGCTATGTCTTGCATTATATTTAAACAATGGCCAAAGGTAGCTTGGAGCATTTTGAAATAGGATTTTGTGAATTAGTTTGGCCTTATTAAAAAGTAGGCGCTTGTGGAGTGGCAGTAACCGAAGACGTGTATGTAGGTTAGAATTGTCGGTAAGCTTTTCACCATTAATTAAACGCACTGCCCTTTTCTGGAGTGAATATAGGCGTTTTGATATTGATTTGGAGCATCCATCCCAGATTGTGGAGCAATAATCAATATGTGTTTGTATATGGGAAGTATAGAATATCTTTCTTATGTTTTCGTCAAGAAAATTTTTAATTTTGGATAGTTGGCATACTTTTTTGGCTATTTGTTTAACTAGAGCATGAACAAGGGAGTTAAAGGTTAGATTTTGATCTATGATAAGACCCAGTGCCTTGTGCTCGGTTACACTTTATATAGGCGTGCTACCAATGTGCAGCTGAAGAGTTCTCTGCGAGTTTAGAGTGTGAAGTCTTTGCCTGGTTCCTATTAACATAGATTTGTTTTAGAAATGTTAATTTGCATGCGGTTTGCATGACTCCAGTTAACTACATTATTTATTTCCTGTTGCATGGATAATTCTAGCACATTACGATCAATAGCGTTTGTTTATACTGTGCAGTCATCAGCAAATAGATCGCAGGACGACGACAGATTTAATGGAAGATCATTTATATAAATGGCAAATAACAGAGGGCCAAGAATAGACCCTGAGGTACTCCAATGTTAATGGTAATGGCTTGAGATAAAACTTTATTGTGTGATACTACTTGTTGTCTGTCTAATAAAAATGATTTTATTAATGTCACTGTATTAAAGATTACTTTCATTGTTTCTAGTTTTTTTTTTAAAATTAGAATAGTTTGATCTATCATATTTAATGCTTTTTTTAAAGTCTATAAACATCGCTCCACATAGAGTATTGTTGTTAATATTTTGATGCCAGTTTTCTATCACATTTGTTAGGGCCGTATGACAAGAGTATTTTGGCCGAAATCCTGACTGACTATCAACTATTAGTCAACTGTGTGGTGTAGGGGTTGAATCCCTTACCTCGGCTCAGCACACCGGGTGTTTAAAAACACGCACTCTTATCCATTGAGCCATGCTGACATACAGTTAATGTATTACCTTGAATGTAGCATTCAACTGAACCATGTCCGTATACTATCATCATACATTTCTCATCAGGGTAGCGGGGTAGAGGTATCCCCTATCACAGGAGAAGTAAAGCGCCCCCTTCCATCCTCTAGCCTACGGTAGGCCTACACCCTTGGGCAAGGTGGAGAACCCGATTAGCCCCCCCCCCCCCCATTCCCAAACAGATTAACGTGAAGCCACATAAGCAGATGGTGGATCGCATTTGGGAGCAGCTGGCAGATAGTTGGTTTTGGTTTTAAGTCAATGACGATGGGCTGAGGATCTCTCAATAGTTACAATGGCTATCGTCATCTGATAAGTCACCGCCAGGAAGGTAGAATTGTAGACTTATTGATTCCCGGGCAATTGAGGATCGTCAGTCTTGGTTGGTACCTCCTCCAAGAGTGAACACTTTAAATTTCAAATCTCCGCTGCCTTGTGGGTATACCAAGATGGGAAAGGCTTTGGGAGTAAACCCTGAGGACAAATCCGGGGATGGAGTCCCTAATGCAGTTCCATGTTGTAAACAACATAGTTCTGGCAACATCCTGCGATAGCACCGATGCCAAGTTGCATTGCCTACTGCCTTTCCCCTGGTCAACATCGGCGACGTGGAGAGGCGGACTCTTGCTACTTGGCAACAGCGGGTTCTCTGCATTCCATTGTCCAGGCTTGTGCCCTGGAGAAGCCACATTAGCACCACGTAACAGCGGCGACACAACACGGGAAGCAGCAGTCTCTGATCCAACAAACTGAGTATAGGTGGCACAGGCATCACATGGAGTCACTTACTGCGGGACTTGCCTCGTCTCACAGATGTGGAAACTGTGACAGAGATTGTCACTCTCGCATCTGACTGTACAGTCACCAGCGGTGCTGCCTGGTGCGTTCCCGGCGGCACGACTCTTTAGTCCTACAGGACTGAAAGAGGCCTAGATTTCTCAATGATATTAATGAAGCGTTGCTGTTTCACAAAAATTCAGATCATATGTTTAGAAATCACTAGATGACGAAAGAAACGAGCTAATAATTCAATGATTATCGATCATTGCATCCGCGACAGACCTGCATTTTTTAAACACGACACAATCACATAGTAATCCAATTGATGTTTAAGTGTCACACTCTTATATAGTTATACATTTGATGTTAAAATGTCACACAGTTGATGTGACACAGTCATATAATTACAAACGTGATGTTGAAACATAATACAATCACATAGTCATACACCTGATGTTTAACCATGGCACAATCATATAGTTAAACACTTGATGTTTAAACATGGCATAGTCATATAGTTAAACACTTGATGTTTAAACATGGCACAATCATATAGTTAAACACTTGATGTTTAAACATGGCACAATCATATAGTTCAACACTTGAAGTTTAAACATGGCACAATCATATAGTTAAACACTTGATGTTTAAACATGGCACAGTCATATAGTTAAACACTTGATGTTTAAACATAGCACAGTCATATAGTTAAACACTTGATGTTTAAACATGGCACAATCATATAGTTAAACACTTGATGTTTAAACATGGCACAATCATATAGCTAAACACTTGATGTTTAAACATGGCACAATCATATAGTTAAACACTTGATGTTTAAACATGGCACAGTCATATAGTTAAACACTTGATGTTTAAACATGGCACAGTCATATAGTTAAACACTTGATGTTTAAACATGTTTAAACATGATACACCTGATGTTTAACTATAACACAATCACATACTTATACACCTGATGTTTAACTATGGCACAATTACATACTTATACACCTGATGTTTAACTATGGCACAATTACATACTTATACACCTGATGTTTAACTATGGCACAATTACATACTTATACACCTGATGTTTAACTATGGCACAATTACATACTTATACACTTGTTGTTTAACTATAACACAATCACATACTTATAACCTCGATGTTTATCTATGACACAATCAATACTTATAACCTCGATGTTTAACTATGACACAATCAATACTTATAACCTCGATGTTTAACTATGACACAATCAATACTTATAACCTCGATGTTTAACTATGACACAATCAATACTTATAAACTCGATGTTTAACTATGACACAATCACATACTTATACACTTGATGTTTAACTATGACACAATCACATACTTATACACTCGATGTTTAACGATGTCACAATCACATACACACTTGATATATAAAGAAGACACTATCATGCTCCTATCAACTCAATGGTTGAATCAATGCTGCAATTGTGTGTTTAGAAATTACTGGATCCGTGCTCGTGGACTCAACAGTTGCGCGCAGAACATGGTCTATCAGACTGCCATCTTACGGTATGAGGGGGCTGGTGATCATCTTCCACCTGAAACAGTGAACTGGGACAATGACAGAGAAGTTAGTGAAGGTTTCATTGTCTGGAATAATGTTATCAAAGACTGTCAAGATGTTATTGTCCTGATATATGTCATATATGATAGTCAAGATGTTATTGTCCTGATATATGTTATATATGATGATCAAGATGTTAATGTCTAGAATAAGTCATATATGATAGTCAAGATGTTATTGTCCTGATATATGTCATATATGATAGTCAAGATGTTATTGTCCTGATATATGTCATATATGATAGTCAAGATGTTATTGTCCTGATATATGTTATATATGATGATCAAGATGTTAATGCCTAGAATAAGTTATATATGATAGTCAAGATGTTATTGTCCTATGTTGTTGTTGTTTGTCCATTAAGAATGATGATGACCATTCATTTCATCCAGTGGGGTTGAAGGTGTGGAGCCGTGGGTTCTAAGATGACTGATGAGGCCTATTTTGGCTCGAAATGTTCTTTGACAATGTGGGCAAAGAATGCTTGACGATTCTGGAGGATTTCCTGCAGTGGTTTTTCTGTCCTGCCTTTTCTTCACAGCTCTTGCAGTCCTGGTTGCCTCACATATGACTGCACCCTTGCGTAATAATGCACGCCACGAATTTCGGTCTCTGGCTGCAGCCTCCCAGGTGTCATGATGAATTTCAAAAGCATTCAGTGAGATTTTCAGAGTGTCTTTAAAGCGTTTCCTCTGGCCACCTTGGGAGCGTTTACCACAACGCAGTTCGCTGTAAAAAATTCGTTTAGGGAGCTTGTGCTCTGGCATGCGAGTCAAGTGAACAGCCCAGCGAATCTGATTCTTCATCAGTAGAGTGTGGATACTGGGCATGGACGCTCTTTCTAGGACTTCAGTGTCTGGGATTTTGTCTTGCCATTTAATCTTCAGTAGCTTCCTTAGGCAGACTGTGTGGAAGTGGTTTAATTTCCTAGCGTGTCGCTGATAGACAGTCCAGGTTTCAGAACCATATAGTAGTGTGGATAATACAACTGCTTTGTAGACTTTTAGCTTTGTTTGCAGGCTTATTCCAGTTCTGTCACATACATTCTTGTACAGTCTGCCAAAGGCCGCACTGGCCTTGGAGATTCTTGCATTCACTTCGTCATCGATTGTGGCAGCTTGTGACACGGTGCTGCCAAGATAGGTAAATTTGTCCACACCACTTAGTCTATGATCATTCACTTTGATATTCGGCACGGTGTGATTATTCCCTGGAGCTGGCTGGTACATAACTACAGTCTTCTCCAAGTTGATATTGAGCCCAAAGTTGGCACAGGCATGTGAGAAAGCTGAAACATTATGTTGCATGTCCGCCTCTGAGTTGGCGTATAGAGCACAATCATCAGCAAACAGGAGCTCTCTTACTGTGTCGCTGTTAATTTTGGTTTTAGCTTTCAGCCTTCTGAGATTGAATAACTTTCCATCCATACGGTAGTTGATGTCTATTCCAATGTCATCGTTCTCGAAGGTATTCATCAACATGGCTGAAAACATGAGGCTGAACAGTGTTGGTGCCAGGACACATCCTTGTTTCACTCCATTGGTGACAGGAAAGGGTTTAGACAGTTCACCTTTTCCTGTACTCTTGCGTGCATGCCATCATGAAATAGCCGCACTATTTGGAGAAACTTTCGTGGACAGCCATATTTTGCCATAATCTTCCACAGTCCTTCTCTGCTGACTGTATCAAAAGCCTTGGTAAGGTCAATGAAAGTGGAGAACATTTCACAGTTCTGTTCCTGACATTTCTCTTGCAGCTGCTTTACAGCGAAAATCGTGTCAACAGTTCCTCGTTCTTTTCTGAAGCCACATTGACTCTCAGGAAGAAAACCTTGATCGAGATGGGCCGTGAGGCGATTGAGAATACTTCTGGCGAGTATCTTCCCTGCAATTGAAAGCAAGGAGATGCCTCGGTGGTTTGTCCTGATATATGTAATATATGATAGTCAAGATGTTATTGTCCTGGGATATGTCATATATGATAGTCAAGATGTTATTGTCCTGGGATATGTCATGTATGATAGTCAAGATGTTATTGTCCTGATATATGTTATATATGATAGTCAAGATGTTATTGTCCTAATATATGTCATATATGATAGTCAAGATGTTATTGTCCTGATATATGTCATATATGATAGTCAAGATGTTATTGTCCAGAGATATGTCATATATAATAGTCAAGATGTTATTGTTTGGGATATGTCATATATGATAGTCAAGATGTTATTGCCTAGAATATGTCATATATAATAGTCAAGATGTTATTGTTCTGATATATGTCATATATGATAGTCAAGATGTTATTGTTCTGGGATATGTCATATATGATAGTCAAGATGTTATTGCCTAGAATATGTCATATATGATAGTCAAGATGTTATTGTTCTGATATATGTCATATATGACAGTCAAGATGTTATTGTTCTGATATATGTCATATATGATAGTCAAGATGTTATTGTCCTGATATATGTAATATATGATAGTCAAGATGTTATTGTCCTGATATATGTCATATATGATGGTCAAGATGTTATTGCCTTATATATGTCATATATGATAATCAATATGTTATTGTCCTGATACATGTCATATATTATAGTCAAGATGTTATTGTCCTGGGATATGTCATATATAATAGTCAAGATGTTATTGTCCTGATATATGTCATATATTATAGTCAAGATTTTATTGTCCTGGGATATGTCATATATAATAGTCAAGATGTTATTGTCCTGATATATGTCATATATTATAGTCAAGATGTTATTGTCCTGATACATGTCATATATTATAGTCAAGATGTTATTTTCCTGATACATGTCATATATGATAGTCAAGATGTTATTGTCCTGGGATATGTCATATATGATAGTCAAGATGTTATTGTCCAGAGATATGTCATATATGATAGTCAAGATGTTATTGTTTGGGATATGTCATACATGATAGTCAAGATGTTATTGCCTAGACTATGTCATATATAATAGTCAAGATGTTATTGTTCTGATATATGTCATATATGATAGTCAAGATGTTATTGTTCTGGGATATGTCATATATGATAGTCAAGATGTTATTGCCTAGAATATGTCATATATGATAGTCAAGATGTTATTGTTCTGATATATGTCATATATGACAGTCAAGATGTTATTGTTCTGATATATGTCATATATGATAGTCAAGATGTTATTGTCCTGATATATGTCATATATGATAGTCAAGATGTTATTGTCCTGATATATGTCATATATGATGGTCAAGATGTTATTGCCTTATATATGTCATATATGATAATCAAGATGTTATTGTCCTGATACATGTCATATATTATAGTCAAGATGTTATTGTCCTGGGATATGTCATATATAATAGTCAAGATGTTATTGTCCTGATATATGTCATATATTATAGTCAAGATGTTATTGTCCTGATATATGTCATATATTATAGTCAAGATGTTATTGTCCTGATACATGTCATATATTATAGTCAAGATGTTATTGTCCTAATATATGTCATATATTATAGTCAAGATGTTATTGTCCTGGGATATGTCATATATAATAGTCAAGATGTTATTGTCCTGATATATGTCATATATTATAGTCAAGATGGTATTGTCCTGGGATATGTCATATATAATAGTCAAGATGTTATTGTCCTGATATATGTCATATATTATAGTCAAGATGTTATTGTCCTGATACATGTCATATATTATAGTAAAGATGTTATTTTCCTGATACATGTCATATATTATAGTCAAGATGTTATTGTCCTGGGATATGTCATATATAATAGTCAAGATGTTATTGTCCTGGGATATGTCATATATGATAGTCAAGATGTTATTGTTCTAGGATATATCATATATAGTAGTCAAGATGGTATTGTTTGGGATATGTCATATATAATAGTCAAGATGTTATTGTTCTGGGATATATCATATATGATAGTCAAGATGTTATTGTCCTGATATATGTCATATATTATAGTCAAGATGTTATTGTCCTGATATATGTCATATATTATAGTCAAGATGTTATTGTTCTGGGATATGTCATATATAATAGTCAAGATGTTATTGTTCTGGGATATGTCATATATTATAGTCAAGATGTTATTGTCCTGATATATGTCATATATTATAGTCAAGATGTTATTGTCCTGGGATATGTCATATATAATAGTCAAGATGTTATTGTCCTGGGATATGTCATATATGATAGTCAAGATGTTATTGTTCTAGGATATATCATATATAATAGTCAAGATGGTATTGTTTGGGATATGTCATATATAATAGTCAAGATGTTATTGTTCTGGGATATATCATATATGATAGTCAAGATGTTATTGTTCTGGGATATATCATATATAATAGTCAAGATGTTATTGTTTGGGATATGTCATATATAATAGTCAAGATGTTATTGTTCTGGAATATATCATATATGATAGTAAAGATGTTATTGTTCTGGGATATATCATATCTAATAGTCAAGATGTTATTGTTTGGGATATGTCATATATAATAGTCAAGATATTATTGTTCTGGGATATAACATATATAATAGTCAAGATGTTATTGTTTGGGATATGTCATATATAATAGTCAAGATGTTATTGTCCTGGGATATGTCATATATGATAATCAAGATGTTATTGTTCTGGGATATATCATATATGATAGTCAAGATGTTATTGTTTGGGATATGTCATATATAATAGTCAAGATGTTATTGTCCAGGGATATGTCATATATAATAGTCAAGATGTTATTGTCCTGGGATATGTCATATATAATAGTCAAGATGTTATTGTTCTGGGATATGTCATATATAATAGTCAAGGTGTTATTATGTTGGATACGTCATCAAAGACAGCCAAGTCATTACTATCTATGATAATGTCAGACTAGAATGAGTGGAATAATTGATGACAGACGACACTAGAATGAGTGGAATAATTGATGCCAGAGGAAACTAGAATGAGTGGAATAATTGATGACAGAGGAAACTAGAATGAGTGGAATAATTGATGCCAGACGACACTAGAATGAGTGGAATAATTGATGCCAGAGGAAACTAGAATGAGTGGAATAATTTATGACAGAGGAAACTAGAATGAGTGGAATAATTGATGCCAGACGAAACTAGAATGAGTTGAATAATTGATGACATAGGTGCGGGGGTCACGAATGACTGGAAAACAAAGATACTGGGACACAGATACACGTAATGAATGTAAACATCTATTGACACAGTCTCAAAGAATCGTGAATCTGACAGATAATATAAACATCTATAGGCACAGCCTCAGTATCACGTGAACCAGACAATGTAAACATCTCTAGACACAGCCTCCATATCACGTGAATCAGACAATGTAAACATTGCCAAGTAGTAGGTCAGACGTTATGACATCAACAAGGAATTGTAAGAAATTCTCCAACCAAAAGATAGGAGAAACTAGAGAAGTGACGTGAGAAGGCAAGAAACGTCACAGGGGTAGTTAACAACAACAACAGACAGACCTCGGGTTGGCAGCTAGGAGGCGGCACGATTCTTTCACGGAAACAAGATTTCGTTACGAACTGGCAGGACATCGCATTGATGGCAAATGATATGGGATGGAAGAGCTAGATTATTAAGGCACTATTCATATTTGCTAGAAAACGACGGATGGATGCAAATGCTTCAAGTGAGACTTCGAAATCATAGCAAGGTGACAGAGAGGCCACTTGGTAAGGAGCAATAGCTGACTAGAAGCGCTAAGACATTTATATCAGCAGTTGTAGAGTAGGTTCATTTGTGCTGACATTATGTATCTGATTTCAATACTGTCCCGCCTGGCTGAACAAGCACTGTATTCTGAGAATTACTAATATTATGATTATTACTGCCATTGATTTGTGAGCACAAGCTTGAACACAGGCAATAAATGTCGCCATAACTGCGATTGTCTAACGGATTTGAGTTATCCATCAATGTTGGCACAGGCTTCCGAATTTCTGTGAGAATGGTTTTCTCTCTCTTGGACAATGAGCGATTTTACTGAGGTTGATTGTTATATCGTTACTAACCATCTGGCAAACATCTCTAGACATGGCCTCCATATCACATAAACAAGACAATGTTAACATCTCTAGACACAGTCTTCATGTTACGTGAACCAGACAATGTAAACATCTCTAGACACAGTCTCCATGTAAGGTGAACCAGACAATCTAAAAATCTCTGGAAACAGCCTCCATGTCACGTGAATCAGACAATGTAAATATCTCTAGACACAGCCTCCATCTATCGTGAACTAGACAATGTAGACATCTCTAGACAGTCTCCACATATCGTGAACCAGACAATATAAACCTCTATACAGTCTTCATGTCACGTCGTGAACCAGACCGTCAATCTCTCCCACAGAACGCCAGCCAGCCAGACACTCCAGCCATCACTGAACAGCTGCTGTCGCTGGCTGAGGCCGACGACGTCGTGCTGGCACGACCAGACAGAAAGATCTATCTTCATGTAGACATGATCAAAATTGAGAACCTCAGGGCCTACAATCCGCCCTACTACACTCTCAAGTCTAGCGCCCTGTTTGAGTCGCCACAGATCAACGGCATCACCTCACTACTACCGCCGTCTCCGCCTTTAACACAGTTGGAGGACCTGCCGGAGGTGAGTGAATGGAGGGACGTGTAATCTGCCTGAGGTGAGAGAATGGACGGTCATGTAATCTGCCTCAGGTGAGAATATGGACGTCCATGTAAGCTGCCTGAGGTGAGAGAATGGACGGTCATGTAATCTGCCTGAGTTGAGTCAATGGACAGCCGTGTAATCTGCTAGAGGTGAGTGAATGGGCGATCATGTAATCTGCCTGAGGCGAGAGAATGTACTGTCATGTAATCTGCCTGAGTGAGTTAATAGACGGCCATGTAATCTGCTGAGGTGAGTGAATGGACGGTCATGTAATCTGCCTTAGGTGAGAGAATGGACGGTCATGTAATCTGCCTGAGGTGAATGGGTGGACGGTCATTTAATCTGCCTGAGGTGATAGTATGGACGGCCATGTAATCTGCTAGAGGTTAGTGAATGAACGGCCATTAATTGTGTCTGAGTTGAGTGAATGAACGGCCGTGAAATCTTCCTGAGGTGAGTGAATGGACGGCCATGTAATCTGGCTGAATAAATGGACTGCTGTGTAATCTGTCTGAGGTGAGTGAATGGACGGTCATGTAATCTTCCTGAGGTGAGTGAATGGAAGGCTATGTCATCTGACTGAATGAATGGACGGCCATGTAATCTGCCTAAGGTGAGTGAATGGATGGTCATGTAATCTGTCTGAGGTGAATGAATGGACGGCCATGTAATCTGCCTAAGGTGAGTGAATGGACGGTCATGTAATCTGTCTGAGGTGAATGAATGGATGGCCATGTAATCTGCTTGAGGTTAGTGAATGGACGGTCATGTAATCTACCCGGGTGAACAGACGGTCATGTAATCTGCCTGAAGTGAGTTATTTGACGATCATTCAACGTGTCTAAGGTTAGTGAACGGTCATGTAATCTGTTTGAGGTTAGTGAAAGGACGGGCATTCAATGTGTCTGAGGTAAGTGAATGGACGGCCGTGTAATATGCCTGAGGTAAGTGAATGGACGGTGAAGAAATCTTCCTGAGGTGAGTGAAAGGATGGTCATTCAATGTGTCTGAGGTGAGTGATTGGACGGCCATTCAATGTCTATATGGTGAGAGAATGGACGGCCAAAATATCTCACTGAGGTGACTAAATATACGGTCATACTACCTGCCTGATTTGTGTGAACGAAAAGTCATAAACCTGCATGAGGTGGGGTAATGGACGATCAAACCAGATGCCCCATGTGAATGAATGAACGGTCATTTAACTTGTCTGAGGTGAGATAATGGACTGCCATGCAACCTGTCTAATCTGAGTAAATGGACGATCATTTAACGTGTCCGAAGTAAGTTAATTAATAATGAAGTGAAAAGATAACCATGAACATTGACCCAGTGGAATGGACGGTTATTAAATATGTCCCGGTGACTGAATAGAAGGTGATTCGACGTGTCTGTGGTCAGTGAATGGACGGTCATTCAATGTGTCACAACAAGGATTATTGTACAGAAGTGATAATATACTAAAAATAATTGTACAGAAGTGACATTATACACTAATTGTACAGGAGTGACATTATACACTAATTGTACAGAAGTCCCATTCTGGAGACCTAGATCGTTTTTCCCTAATATTTATTCACAGAAATAGCAGGTTTATAGCCATCATTTTCCCTAATATTTATACACAGAAACAGCAGAGTTTGGGCGTCATTTTCCAGAAACAACTATCTGAGACAGCCGAAAAGGTCTCGCGCTGGCTGTGGAACTGATGCAACTTAGAGTGGGACAAGTCTCGGTACTAGTGTGGTTAGAAGCGGTGACTGTAATATCAACAATCTCTCAATCAAAACCACGAACTTTACAGTGTCTCGTATCAGTTCTTTAGCCCGTCCTCCAAGCGTGAGTGGTGAGCCTGAGTTCAGTCAATCACACAAATGTCGGCCGAAGTCCAACCTCCATAACAATAATATAGCGATAATCGACCGTAACTCGCACCCAGACTGAGCGCAATTTAACAAGTCTGCAACAATAACGACCACTTCACACTTTCACGAGATATGCGTACTACGTGGTCTAGGCAGCTGCAGAGAGACCATGAGGTGGGTCTGAAAGAAAGGAAGGTGCGGCTTCCTAGTAGGCTGCGGTGTCGTGAACGGGACACTGGAAAGGAACACGGCAACGGAGCCGTATGGAGGCGACAGAGGCCGTGGCGGGGGATGAAGCTGGCTCTCCACGACCACACGTGCTCAGGGGCAAGCACAGGCTGCACGGGCTCTCCCCACCGATGGAGAGAGGGCTTGAGAGTGGACAAGGTAACAGCGAAGAGACAAGCGTAACATCAGGGATAACTAATGTGACCGAACGAACGTCTCCACGGCAGGAATAGGACTCCCGGAGCCATGACCGGGGCGGCACCACCCCCAGAGATTATTAAGATATTAAAGGTCCGAAATGCTTGGGGAAGGGGTAAGCTTCTGATGATCGGAAGTCCCCTGTCGTGTTTGCTCCGCGTCGGAGTTCTTACAATTATTCTCAGAAACAGCAGGTTTATGGACATTTCTTTCTCTAAAATTAATTTACAGAAACAGCAGGTTTATGGGCGGCATTTCTCCTAATATGTATTCATAGAGACAGTGGGTTTATGAGCGTCATTTTCCCTAATATTTATTCACAGAAACAGCAGGTTTATAGATATCATGTTTGTTAATACGTATTCAAAAGGA